>ML799635.1:198920-217189 GCA_009831015.1 Picea engelmannii
TTTTTTTAAATATATTTGTTTTCTTGATTCATCTTAATATTTCATAAATTAAAATTTATGATTTCATTAATATTTATAAATTTATTTTTTGGTTTACATCTCTTCACCCTATTAATTATTCTCTATGTTTTCAAAATGATAACCTTATCTATGTTTTCAAGGTGATAACCTTAGCACCCATATATCCAAGTGGGCTTTCATTCTCTACTTTACCACTTAATTCGTGTGTAAAATTCATTAAAGTTTTATTTTGCATAGAATACACCTTTCTATAAGCAAGAGTTCACTCCTAGATCAATGACAATATTGGTGTTGCAATTAAGTAGTTGCTACTGAGGGAGATCAATGAAGTCTCTGTAGTGATATAAACCATTATTTATGATTAGTATAGATGTTTGAAAATTTCCTTTACCCATTATATCTCTGATGGCCCACTTTGAACTTTATTTATTAATTTTTTATTTATATATATTTTTTTTTGTGAGGTTCTACCACCAAGCTCTTGGATGCCCAACATAAAGAGAGAGGAAAGAGGTGTCATGGTAGAAAGTGGAAACATAAATGATGAGAATTCCATAAGAAGTAATGAGAATGGTCTTCATCAAGAAGTAATGATAATCGTTTCTCGAGTCCAAAGAATTTCGATTTGCAAAACGATAGACAAGATAGAAGCCAAGGTCGTTGCTTGGGAAGAGGCCAAAATGGCCAAAGTTAATAAAAGGTGAATTAGAACATAAAAAATTAACGCTGCTGAATTTTAATATAATATGTAAAATAAAAGAAGCACGCCCAAGTCTTAGAATCAATTGGATGTGTGCTAATTAACTCTCTCTACTGTAATGGAACGTTCCATTGCAGATTCAAGAGGGATGAAGCAATTATAAGGCATGAGAGAATGAGAAGAAAGTGAAAGCTAACTTCAAAATAAAAAAGTAGAGGTATGAGGATACTATATTTATGGATGGGCTTTTACTAATTAGTATTTATTTTTCTTAAGAGGAAATTGGAGGAAAAAAAGGCCATTACATTTGAAAAAATGCAAAATGAGATTGCTAAAAAGTAGAGGTATGAGGATACTATATTTATGGATGGGTTTTTACTAATTAGTGTTTATTTTTCTTGAGAGAAAATTGGAGGAAAAAAAGGTCATGAAATTTGAGAAAATGCAAAATGAGATTGCTAAAGCCCATAAGAAAGAAGAAAACATAAGTATCTCAACTATTTTGTTTATTACTAATAGTGAAATTTGCAATAGAAATCATTTATCAAAGCAGAGAAACTACAAGAATATAAAAACCATGTAGCCGATGTGTTTTTCTGGTAATTACCATTGTTTAACCTGCTGTCAAATATAATATTGGTGCAGTGATTGAATCATCCGTTGTTAGTGTTGACTCCACTGTTGTTGTTGCTGGTACAACCATTACTATTCTTTTGTTGTTGGTACAACCATTACTGTTGCTTTGTTATTGTTTTTATCAATTTAGCATTTTTTTAGTGTTCATATTTTTTTTAACAAAATAATTGATTTCAAAGTTAGGTTCAAAACATTGTCTTACATTCAAAATAGTTTTCCTTCCAAAAGTAAATGGAAAATTTATAGATGATAGCATGAAAAAATTACATGTCATGCTATGTTTCCCGTCCACAAAGCTCCATAAAATGAAAAAAAAAGTAGTGATTTATTACAATTTTTAGGAGGTGGGGATTCTCATTATAGCCATACACTTGAAAACCCATTTGGATAGTGAACAGACATTACACAGCTATACATTGGACTTACAATGATCATTGATCTCACAAAGGAAATTGAAATTAAGAACATGCCAATATTTATAATAAATAAGTCTAGTAAAAGTTGAGCGAGAGCATTCTACACCAATGTAAAATCGTATATGAATCTATCCTTCTTTGTAAAATTGTAGATGGATCTATCCTAACAAGAAGGAGATTGAAGACATCAAAGTAGCAGAACTGAGAAACTCGAACCAAACTAGAGCTCAGGCCTAGACCAAAGACCTAGAGCTAGAGCTCACAAACCAATGTGCCCAACCAAAAGCTCAGACCTATAGCTCCTAGACATATATATGACCAAATTATGCAAAAGAGAAAAAATTAATATATAACACCTATTATGCAATTTCCATGTGACAAAAATCAGTTTACATAACCAAAACATTCACATCAATATGCAAAAAGTGCTTGTTGGCTGCAGTGGAACTTGTTAAAATTCGAATTGGTGGGGAACTTCTATTTTATATTTTTAAAATATGATGTTTTATTAAAGTAGGAGGTATATTTTTGGCATAAAAGATATATTTATTTTGGTGTAAAATAAGGTGAATATATATTATTATTTAGGGTGAAAATTTGAAAAAGGAAAAATATATTATTCATTTTTTTTTAGAAGAGAATTTTCTTTAAAAACAAGAAAGGTTGCGGAGCAACAATTCCCTGCGAAGAAAATATAGGAATCTAGTATCGTTTGACTGGACTCTGAAGCTGTGCTGGGTGTTTTTCATGATGATCTCAGAATGACTGGAAGGATGTAGTTCCTTGTAGCTCTCTATTCCAAAACTCTTGGTAATATTCCTCATATTTGAAGCTTCTAAATGTTGCAGGATGCTTCGCATCAGTGAATGGCGTTTCATGAGAGATAACTACATCAGGAGAAGGACAATAAAATGTCGAAATTGAAATGTGTGCTCTTGAAGAGTTCACAACAACACGATGCGCGGGAGGGTCTTAATTGTTCTGGAAGGAGGGTAGAATAAAAAAAACTAATACACGAAATTAAACCATTAATATTTTCGAGCATGCATACGAATTCATGGATGCAAGTGAATAATATGTATTGTAGTGCAGGCCAACCCAACCATTTCAATTCCAGTTTGTTTGGTTTCTGATTGAAGTGACAGTAAGGGCTTCGGATTTAGACTTCTAAGTTGGGGTGCGACACTCACTATCACTCACTATCTTAGATAGATAGCTTTTAACCCAACCTTAGACGCAACTTCTTGAGTGATGTTTTGTTTTATAACAATGTTTTCTCTAGAATTTGTTAAACAAGTGAAGCGAGGGGGTGAATCGAAGAAAGAAGACACCGCAAAAAAAATAGTCTTTTATCTTCAATCAGGGTGAGGCTGGAACAACTTAAATTGTCAACTAGATAGCCCCGACCCCAGGTTTATCTGAAGTAAATATCCAGAAAACCATTTCATGAGGAGGAATAAAAGGAACCACTTGTCCACTTCTCATCATGAGGAAATATCTAGGAACAAAAGTCGACCCGCTTATTGAAACTGAGTTAATATAAATCTCTTCAAAACTAATGCCTTGTAAAAGTTGTGACAAGAGCCTTCTCAAGTGACGCGTGTCCATCTGTATTTTTCATGGGAGATACGTGTCTTGGTAGACAAGACTTGTCTCTTTAATTTCATGGCAGAAGCTTAATAGTCGATCCCGTGAGATTAACAGTCCATTCACACTGGGAAGAGTCCATGCACAATACGTTATCTCAGAAGCACAAGCACCAGACCGCCCTACATACCGAAATATATAGCTAAGCACCTATAGCTCACAACTACAACCGTTGCTTGGTTTTGGGTCTACCATATACAAGGGAAGGAGATTTCGTTTTGGACCTTGAACCACTAGTAGCAGAGGGAACAGAAGTAGGGGTTTCACCCATTCTAAGGAAGCAAAAGTACTATAATTCATACCCGTTTTTTATTTTTTTGGGCTTATATATCATACCCTGGGTGGAAAGGTTGTCAAGGTGGAAACAATAACAGAAGAATATATGGGGATAGACCCACCGGTGTAGTTAAGTAAGCATATTCAGTAGCAGAATCGTTTCTAGGGCTAATGGAATACCTAGAATTTCCCAACCCAAAAGAACAGGAAACAGAGGCAAAGTCAACTCGCTCGCCCTTCCAGGTCAATAGTCATAGCCATAAGAAAAAATTAGTCGACTTAGTGATTTTATTTATTAGAATGGTATTTATTTCGCCTATTTACCTTTATTGCTCAGGATGGACTTCCTTTGAAAGAAAATGACGTACATAGAGCGACTATTCCTCATTCTGTAGGGTGGAAAAGAACCTAACCTGTGACAAGGTCCAGTGAGTTCATTGGTGCAAGGCCGAAAGAAATGCATTGGTCGTTCTTGGAGAATTGGAAGGCCTCTAAAAAAACAATTTAAGTTCAAGGAGAATTTGTGCACTCGCTAGGGACAATATTATATGATATGATACAAAAAAGTGGGGAAGAAATAAACCGTTCATAGGCTATAGTAGAAGAGAAAGCTATTATCCATGTGTGGTATTATCTCTTCCTAACCTTACCCATATTCCTATCGACCCTTCTTTTTTGTAATAATCTGTCGCAGATACAACTATTTTTATTATTGGTTCAGCTGGTCGAACGGGAGGGGAAAAGGAGGGGGACGAGGGAAGAGGAAAACCATCATAGTATTATTTTCTTATACTCTTTATATCAATCCGTGCTCAAGACCCAGGTGCACACGGGAAGAAGTTTCCACACAATCGAGTGCTTCCATAAGTTTACAGTTATGGCAGTCATAAAGGTATGTTTCCTCCACTTGTAAACACATTAAATAGTAGCAACCATGTCTTTATGAAGATATTTATGAAGATTACTTCAACAGTTCTTAGATAGAAAAAGATTTGAACCATTTTTAAAATAAATGGTAGAATCCCATGTACCAAATCTAACAAATATGATCTACATTTTACACCAATTGTGTGGCAGGAAATTGAACGTCAGTAAAAGGATTCAAGGTTGTCTTAGTAGCATATGAAATATTTTTCACTGTTGTCGCGTACACCTCTGGAGATCGCGGTAATTCAGTCTCACCCGCCTTCCCACTTTGTCATGGATTCGCTAGTCTTGTGACAGTGCAAGTGGTCTTCTTGGTGATAGTGAAAGTGGTAGAAGGGTAGCCGAATCTTGTTGCTACTGAACAAGTTGATGGATGATGGATTGAAACGATGCCAATTTTTTTTCACACCACATGAAGAAGAGAAATGGGGAAGGAAATAAACTAAGTCAGCTAATGGCTATTATAGGTTCAAAAATAAAACATTTTATTGTATAGGTGTTAGAATTAGAAGTTCACTATCATAGTCTTTGGACACCGCAAACTTCCATGAAATATGGACACCGCAATTGGACAACATACAATCTTGGACACCGCAATATGAAATATGATATGAGTTATCAACTATGGGATATATGATGCAGGAGCATCTTTCCAACCTGACAGATGCGTTAACAAATCAACACATCAGCTCGCATTTGGATATAGGGAGAGGCACTGACCCTCTCGTTTTCAAAATTTGAATTATAAAATTAAGTTAATTTATGTGTAAGGTCAATAAATTCCAAAGCCATGCCTTTGGATAGGTTTCGATGGGTTCATCGAAATAATTGACTGTAAGTAGGTCTAGATCTGTGTCAGGTCTGGGTCTATGTTCAATGTAATGAGTCATAGGGTTAAGGTGTCTTAACAGAAATGTTGATGCCACTAAGACAGTGGAGAGGATAAAATCATAGAGCCCTCTTTTGTAAAAAAAAAGAGATCTTTTGTATAAAGATGAGTTTTTTTTATTAGATTAGAAGATATGGGAAGTAGAGAGGAGAGAGAGACTCTGTTGTAGTCCCAGCTCTTGTACATAGTTGTAAACAGACATTGATATTAATATGAAGAAAGGTAGTTTTTCCTGCATATGATGTCTATTTATGTTATCTGTGCTCTTTGAATGATATTTGTATATGTTCATATATGTTGTATATTTATATGTTAGTTTTCCTCTATAGGATTAAGATAGAGTTCTTAATCTTTGAGAGTTGTTGAGTTATTTCTGGGTTCTTTAGGCTGTGAAAGGAGTGCATGACAGAGTGTTGAGGACTCTGTGAGTTGGTGCAAAGAGCACACATCTGAGTTCTGTGTTGAATTCAAGAAGAACGTGCCAGGAGGGCACACTAGAAGAATTATATACTCAAGAAGGAGTCTCAAGGTTGTTGAATACCTTGAAGGGAAATATGTGCAGGAGATAGCACAATTAGAGTTATTGAATACTTTTTTTTCTTTGCAAGATGTGCATTGCGTAGGACAAAGGGAGTTAGTCTAAAATAACTTTCCTTTCAAAAGTTCCAAAACCTAGAAGGAAGAGTTAAATCAAGCCTCAAAGAAAGTCTTGTTTCAAGTCTCAAGCTTAGAAGGGATAACACTTTTCAGAAGTATTGAGGAGATTCAAGATTTCGACTCGTACGAGGAGAAAAGGTTTGAAAACTTTGAAGACTGATAAATCTTCTAAGTCGAAAGAAATTAGAAGATCGGGAGGAGGAGCAACAATGTTCGTTGGATCATAGAGCAAAGGATCAACAGTCATTTAATCTGTGTAAGGTGCATGAGCCTTAATGCTTTGCATGCATAGGATAGAGAACCTATCAAGGTTTGAAACTTGAGATTCCCGAAGTGCGAAGATCCGAAGATCCGAAGTGAATCTGGACCATTTGATCCAAAAGGGTACATGTCGGTAGTTCGTGAGATCTAGAGGAAGGAAAAGGTGAAAGTTGGTTGAAACATTCTAAGTCTGAATAGTCGAGAGTTGTCAATATGAAAGGGGACACTTGTCAACAGATCGCGAGCTCCGGGTAATGTGTAGTGAGGTTTCAGTTGAGATATGAGATTGTCGAATCCCGAATATCTGAAGTAAATCTGGACCGCTAGATCTAGAGGATATGTGGCGTGAATCCGCGGACTCTGGGTAAAGTCACAAAGTGATTCGTAGTTGTTGGATCTAAGAGAGACGTGGCATAAATCTGTGCACTTCGGGTAAATACTTGAAGTAATCCTCAATCATCAGATCAACAGGACATGTGTCAATGGATTATAGCCTTCGGATAATAGGCATTGGGAAGAAGGGTGAAGTTTGATATTTGAGATCTCAAAAGTCCGAAGACCAAGAGGAGATCTTGAACGTTGATCGAGAAGAGGTCCATAGGACCGTTAATACAAGTTGAAAGGTCAAAGACCTTAAGTGAAGTCAGGACCATTGATTGGAGGACAGGTGTCCGCAAATCATCACCTCTGGAAGATTGACGTATGAAGGAAAGCAAGGGTTGAGATTTCAAAAGTTTGAAGTCCGGAATTGCGAAGGAGATCACAGTCGTTGATTTAAGAGGGACATATATGGTCTGTAGATTTGAAAGGTGCATATCTGAACCGTCAGTTCAGACAGTATCGTCAAGATCACAAGATCGACGATCCTGTAGCATTGCGGGGACAGGATTTTCACGGACTTTAAAACATTGAGGGCGGGACACAATCCATACCGTGGTTTTTCCAAGAGGACACATGGAATCTCGAAGAGAATTACGGGATGAAAAGTGGTTTGATCCCAAACTTCTTTTGTTCGCACCCACAATCGTGTGGTCACGAGAATTCATCGCCCAAGGTCATATCAAGAGGGGGATTATCAGAAAAAGAGATAATGCTCAGTGCTCTAAGATTTCACAAAAGAGAGAAAAGGGAAGGTTGCAGGTGTTGTCAAACCTGCCCCAAGGCGTTGAAAGGGCCTGTGTTTAGATACAGAATGGGATTGTTAAGGTTCCATAGATTCATTTGACTCAATAATCGGAGATCCTTGACCAGGAGGTCATGTATCCCTACGAGGGAGTAGGGGGGCTGCACCAGGTGGTATCAGAGCTGATATTTTTCTTTCACACATTAGGCAAATAAGCAAGGAGGTGAAGAAGATAATATGATAACATTGAATGATATTAGAAGCTAAAGTTTTCCTGTAGACAATAGGTGAGAAGGAGACAGAGTATTGATGCTCTGTGTGTGATTTCTAGCAAGGTGTGCAGTAAATAGTAGAAAGCTAGATGAGCTGAAAAAAGAGGGTGGAAAATGGATACTAAAGGCCATATGGGTGGTCAGGGAAAGGACCAACAACAGAAAAACAAAGTTGAGATAGATAAATATCTAACAGAAATAAGAGAAAAGATGGAGAGGCTAGCATTCAATATGAAACAGGATGAAAAGGTACACTGGACATATGAATGGCCTTTGAAGAGGAAAGCAAAATGGCCCGTCCAGAAGTTGATGTCCAGAAGGAAGCAACAATTATTGAAAATGTGGTTGAGGCATGCTAAAAACCTCATTGATACAGAGGAGGAAGTGGTTCACATCTGTGAGCCAGAAACTGGGAAGAGTCTCAGGGATGATGAGGATAAGAGATCAATGGATGATCTCAAAGATTTCTAGAAGAGCAACAGTGAGCTATCAGATTGTCGGGTGGGCAATGATATGAGATTAGCAGAGGATTTCATAAACTGCCAAGAAGGTAGAAATGGACTTTCAAGTTGCCAACTAGGCAATGGAAAGAGATTAGTGGGAGGTCTCATACTCTGCCAAAGGAGTAGTAATGAAAGTTCAGATTGTCAGGTGGGAAATGAGATGGGATCATTGGAGGATCTCATAGACTGACAAGAGAGTAGAAGAAAAATCCCAAGTTGTTAGGTGGGAAAGGGAAGTGAGAGGAGACTATTTGAAAGTCTCATGAAATCAGCTAAGAGCTCATATCAACAAGGAGAGATGGTGGAGGTGGATCATAGGAGTATTTTGATCATTGGAGGAATTGAGATATTCCTACCAAGTATCCCAGTTGGGGATAGAGCATGTGTTGTAGGAGCAGCAATAGAAGGACAACCAGCAGAGACTATTAAAGAGGAGAAAGAACAGACACCGGTGTCTACCCTAGTAGAAAAAGAGGAGAATTCAGATGGATTTCTCACTCAATGGGAGAAAGAGTTGATGATGTTGGAGGATTGGTTGGAAAATCCAAAACCAGAAGATGGATTCTAGAAGACAATCATGAAGATTGCAATAGAAGAGCATTCGACAAAATTTCTCAGAAATTTCAGTCGAGAAGCTGAACAGATGATGACTACAGCACTTAAGCATGCAACAGAAGAGGGAGCAGAATTCCAGCCAGAGGAACAGTTGATAGAATATGGATATATTTCAGCACAAGAGGAGCTGATAGAAACCAATATGTTAGAGGAAGAAGCTGAGAAACAATTTAGTAAGGAGACTTCATAATTGAAGTCTGCAGCAGAGTAGAAAACATGAGAGATCAAATAGATCTTCCCATTGATAAGTATGTAGAGGAGGTAGTGCAGCAAAGAAGATTTCATAAGAAGAGACAACCACTGGAGAAGCTGGACAGGGTGATAGAAGAGATCAGAAAGATGATGTTGAGGTCAGCAGAGGAGACTGTTAGCAAGGAGAAGCTGAGCAGAAGAGATCCTTCCATAACAATAGGGAAGCAATTGCAACAACAACAAAAAAGCAGAGGAGCAGGTACACAGCTCCAGGTAAAAGTTTGGGACCCAGGTGGATTTCAACAAAGATGGAGAGCTCATGAGCAGGAGCTCATGAATGTTTCACAACAATGGAGTATGATGCAGGAGCATATTTCTGACTCAACAGATGCGTTAACAAATAAACACGTCAGCACGCATTTGGAGATAGGGAAAGGCACCGACCCTCTCATTTTCAAAATTCGAATTATAAAATTTAGTTAATTTATGTGTAAGGTCGATAAATGCCAAAGCCATGCCTTTGGATAGGTGTGGATGGGTTCATCATAATAATCGATTGTAAGCAGGTCTAGATCCGTGTCAGATCTAGATCTGTGTTCAATGTAATGATTAATAGGGTTAAGGTGTCTTAACAGAAATGTTGATGGCGGTGGAGAGGATAAGCTTATAGAGCCCTCTTTTCTAAAAAAAGAGAGATGTTTTGTATAGAGATGAGTTTTTTTTAATTAGATTAGAAGAGATAGGAAGTAGAGAGGAGAGCGAGACTTTGTTGTAGTTCGAGCTCTTATACACAATTGTAAACAAACATTGATATTAATACAAAGAAAGGTAGTTTTTCTTGCATGTCTATTTATTTTATCTGTTCTCTTTGAATGATATATGTATATGTTCATATATGTTGTAGATATCTATGTTAGTTTTCATCTGTAGGATTAAGATAGACTTCTTAATCTTTGAGAGTTGTTGATTTATTTCTAGGTTCTTTAGGCTGTGCAAGGAGTGCATGACAAAGTGTTGAGGACTCTGTGAGCTGGTGCAAAGAGTGCACATCTGATTTCTGTGTTGAATTTAGGAAGAACGTGCCAGGAGGGCACACCAGAAGAATTATATAATCAAGAAGGAGTCTCAAGGTTGTTGAATACCTTGAAGGAAAATATGTGCAGGAGATAGCACAATCAGAGTTTTTTAATACTATATTTTCTTTTCAAGATGTGCATTGCATAGGATAAAGGGATTTAGTAGAAAAGAACTTTCCTTTCAGAAGTTCCAAAATCCAGAAGGAAGAGTGAAATCAAGCATCAAAGAAAGGCTTGTTTCAAGTCTCCAGCTCAAAAGGGATAACACTTTTCAGAAATGTTGATGATATCCAAGAGTCGGACTCATAGGAGGAGAAAAGGTTCGAAACCTTTGAAGACTGATAAATCTTCTAACTCGGAAGAAATCAGAAGCTCAAGAGGAGGAGAGACAGTGGTCATTATATCATAGAGAAAAGGATCAATAACCATCTGATTTGTGTAAGGTGCATGAGCCTTAACAATTCACATGCATAGGATAGAGAACCTATCAAGGTTTGAAACTTGAGATTCCTGAAGCGCGAAGAGCCAGAGAGTCGAAGCGAATCTGGACTGTTAGATCCAGAAGGGTACGTGTCAGCGGGTCGTGAGATCTAGAGGAAGGAAAATATGAAAGGTTCAAACATCTGAAGCCCGAATAGCTGAAGAGTCGAGAGTCGTCGATCTACAAAGGGACACTTGTCAACATATCACGAGCTCCGGGTAAAGTGTAGCATGGTTTCAGTTGAGATCTGAGATTTCCAAATCCCGAAGATCTGAAGTAAATCTGGACCGCTAGATCTAGAGGAGATGTGGCGTGAATCCGTGGACTCCGAGTAAAGTCCCAAAATGATTCATATTCGTTGGATCTAAGAGAGACATGGCATAAATCCATGCACTCCGGGTAAAGAACCAAAGTAATCCTCGATCATTAGATCAGGAGGACACGCGTCAGTGGATTATAGCCTTCAGATAAAAGGCATTGGGAAGAAGGGTGAAGTTTGATATTTGAGATCTCAGAAGTAGGAAGACCCGGAGGAGATCTCGATTGTTGATCGAGAAGAGGGTCGCAGGACCTTTGATACGAGTTGACAGGTCAAACACCGGAAGTGAAGGCAGGATCGTTGATTGGAGGATAGGCATCCGTAGATCGTCAACTCCGAAAGATTGACATATGAAGGAAAGCGAGGGTTGATATTTCAAAAGTTTGAAGTCCTGAATTGCGAAGGAGATTGCAGCTGCTAATTTAAGAGGGACAGATCTGGTCCATAGATTTGAAAGGCACAGATCTGAACCGTCAGTTCAGACGGTATCGTCAAGATCACGATATCGATGATCCCGTAGCATTGTGGGGACATGAGTTGCACAGACTTTAAAACATTGAGGGTGGTCCACAATCCATACCGTGGTTTTGCCAAGAGGACACCTGGAAGCTAGAAGAGAATTGCGGGCTGAAAAGTGGGTTGATCCCAAACCACTTTTGGTCATGCCTGCAATCGCGTGGTCATGAGAATTCATCACCCAAGGTCATATCAAGAGGGGGCTTATTAGAAAAAGAGTTAATTCTCAGTACTCTGAGATTTCGCAGAAGAGCGAAAAGGGAAGGCTGCGGGTGTTGTCAGACCTGCACCAAGGCACCGAAATGGCCTATGTTTAGATACATAATGGGACCATTAAGGTTCCAGAGAGTCATTTGACTCAAGAATCAAAGATCCTTGATCGGGAGGTCGTGTAGCCCTACGGGGGAGTAGGGGGGGTGCACTAGTTTGGGCAATGGAGCGGTAAACATTTAATGTTTGGGAATTAATGCTAACTTTAAAGTTAGAATTAATCCATGTTAATCCATTATGGGATCAAATATGCACTTGAAAGTGATTTTAAGCTAAGATATGGTAAGAGTGTGCCTCCAGAAGAGGCCAAATAAGGCATCCAAATTAAAACCTTATCCTAAAAACCAAAAGCAACTTGTAAATGTGCATGAAACTATTAAAAAAATTCTTAAATTGTTTGGTTTCTATGCTGTAATAATACAACCATGGAAAATCTATTACTATAAGTCCATGCTGCCCAAAGGGCAGGGACTAAAAATGGCTTAAATAAATACCTTTGCACAGCCACAGGTCTCAGTTTGTACAGGGAAAAATTATGAAGTTTGGGAAATCAATATGATGACACTATTGCGTTCTCATGATGTTTGGGATCTTGTAGTTTCTCATTATCCTGTTTGGGATTATGTTAGTTTCTCATTATCTCAACTCAATTTATGGAATGAATTTTGTTACCCACTCCGAGACTCTCACACAAGATACATTGCACACTGATTTGATTTGTGAGTCTTAACAAGTATGTCATTTACTTTCTAATTTCTCCCCAAAATCATATGATTATCATTGTAGTTTCTATGATGTATTTGAGTCATGGTTGGAGGGGTATTGCATATATGCATGTACTGTGAATCATAACACCGCTAAATTTAACTTGTTGAGTAGCGACTTGTTTGAATCAATTCTTCGTATCTTTCATCTCCCATTACTTCATTCTATGCAATTGGCCTTTAATGAACATGTGATTTTAGGTTTGGAGTTGCTTGGTTGTCTTCACTGGCACTATGCTTACACCTAGCTTCCTTTCAACCAGTGTAGGTTAGGTTAGAAATATGATTAGCATAGTCTTCTTACTTCCTTTCTTCCTACATAACTTAGATATTTGTTTTTATTTTCATCTGAATAGCATAGGTTTAGATTTGTTTTGGTTGCTTCAATAAACACCACCAACTATCATTATCTTAATTTTACATTCATGGTAATCATTTTAGTTTAATTTCCTTTTCATCAAAGTTTTCTTCTTTGAATGAAATGGTTTTCATTTTGTTTCACTGAAAGTTTGGTTTTGCCTTGGTTCTCATCCATCTTTATGAGGAAACCCTGTGCAAAATTCTACTAGAAGATTCATGTTTTTCTTCAGTAACATCTACTCTAACATGCACAGTTGAATATTTTATTACCCTAAGATGCTGAAAGAATAACATATGTTGAAAAATACTCTACATCTCACAGGAATGTAGTTAAGGTCCTTGAAAAAGGAAACATACCAATTGTCCATGTGTCACAGGTTTTAAGGTGTATTTTGAAGTTTGAAAGTGTCTTGACCATTCAACAGACTATATACAGTCTTTCTCTTTATTTTTATCCAAGAAAGCCACCATGATTCAAAAATCATAGAAATGAAAACTGGTAAGACTTATGGTTTGATTTTAAACACCCACATAGGTATGGTTCCATTTGTTTTTAAAAAGCATTAAATCTCTAATTTGGTGTCCCATAAGCTTGAATACAAAACTTTAGGCATGGTTTTTAATTCTACACAAATGTTTTCGGGAAGGAATTATGTTATCTGACATTGCACTAAGTTGAATTTTCTAATGGATTAGATAATGATGTTCAAAATTGGCTAATAAAACAATTCACATAATTGATCATTAGTTTCTATTGATGATATATGTTTATTTCTTTCTTGCAGACTCCTCTCGTCGAGGTTTTCTTCTTCCTTGAAGAAAATATATGACTCAAAGAAGACAAATGAAATGCCCATAAGACATTATGCCTAGGAATCTGATTCATGAATCTGTTTTTCAGTATAAACATGAGGTTGGCATCACATGTTTGATTTGAACTAATGAAGATATGAGCACATTAGTAGCAGGATAATCTCTTGAGTTGGGGAACATAGAAAGTCAAAACTAGAACAAAGCATGTCATGGATAACTAATAGAAGTGCATAAAAGTCCCTATCTGAAGCACAAGATTGCAAAAGAGAAGGATGCAAAATCATGATGAAGGGTGTATTTCTCAGCCAGCGCTAGCACTGAAACCCATTTGAACGAAGTATTACGTGTGTATAAGATTTCACATGGATTATTTGTTTCAAGAAGCTAGAAATTTCTACTTGGTTGGAATGCGTGGATATCCTCGAAACTAATGGAAACACTCAACCTATGATCTCTTTACCAGTCAACTTCATTTCTTAATTACACATTGTTGATATACATTCATCTAAAAGGATTTATTTTTCATGTAATGTTCCTGACTTGGCTAGTATAGGAAACGATGTTAATGTGTGTGTAGGATCAATGGTTTACAACTTATAAATGATCATACAAATAATAAACACGACAAAGGACTGCAAAGTTTGTATTATGATATATATGTGGATTACAAAATGGCCAAATGCGGTTGAATAAATTGGAAATACTCAACTAGATCAACATACAAAGGATCTTATCCGGAATACAAATAAGAAACTAAAATATAATACCCAGAATATGGGAGCACTGCAGAATCAATGGATGCACTGGGACTATGGAAGCTCTGATGGTAACTGTTGGAAGACTGGAAAGTTCTCCCTAGGATCTATACTTCTCAGTATGGCCCGGAAACTGTCCCAAATGATGTGCCCTGCTTTAGTCCTCAGTACTAGTATCTATCGAACCCCTCTGCTGATGAATCTAGACCCCGGGTGGATACCCCTAGGGGAATGCGCCCCTCTTCTTCTGGAAAAATGCGTCCTAGTGATTCCACCATCAAAATTGTATGAGATATGTCTCAAAATGACCGCCTTGGTCTACTGGGAAATGGGTTTGAAGGGTTTCCCTAAATATGGTCTAATGCTCACTCTTGAACCCCAAATGTGCCTGCCCAAAGTGTCGCACGTCCAAGTCTGGAAAATGCATCCCAATTGATTCCTCCATCAGAATCTGACTCTATCCTTGTAAAATATGACATCATCAATGAACCTATACCGGTCATCCTGTATCTTCCCATCCATCACCTCACAAGCGGACTTGTTCTTGGAATATTCCACTAACAAGTCAGATTTCCAATCTACTGAAATCTCCATCAAAGAATATGCCGCAGGTATCCTCAATAGTGCATCGACCATAATTTTATTCTTCCCCTTGACATACTCTATGTCAAAGTCAAATTCTTGTAACTTCGTCACCCATTTATGTTGGCGCTCACTAAGGTGCTTCTGCTCAAGGAAATAATTCAAATTATTATGATCGGTCTTGACCACGAATTTCTTGCCCACCAAATATTGTCTGAACTTTGTCAAGGCATGCATGATTGCCAACATTTCCTTATCATAAATGGAGTACAAAATCTCAGGTTGAATAAGATTCTGTCTCTTGAATACAATGGGGTGTCCTTCCTGCATCAAAACTGCACCAATCCCTTTGCCAAATGCATCACACTCTAGTACAAATGGAAAGGTGAATTCTGGTAGTGCCAACAGTGGACAAGTGCCCATGACTTCCTTCATGTGATCAAAGGCTTCCTTTGATTTCTCGATCCATATGAAGGCCCCATGCTTGGTAAGATCTGTCAGCGGTGCTCCAAGCTGAGAAAAACCCCGGACGAACCGCTTGTAATAGCTGCACATCCCGAAGAAGGTCCTCAATTCTGTCACGTTCCTGGGCATCGTCCAATCCAAAATGGCCCTGATCTTCTCTTGGTGCACCTGTACCCCCTGTGCATTGATGATGTGGCCTAAGTAAAGAAGCTTTGTCATATCGAACTCGCACTTGGAATCTTTGGCATATAATGACTGTGCCTCCATGATACTCAATACCTCATCCAGGTGCCTCATATGCTCTTGCCATGACCGGCTATAGATCAAGATTTCGTTGAAGAAAACCAAGACTGATTTCCTTAACTGGTTCCTGAATATATGGTTCATGCAAGACTAGAATGTAGCGGGTGCATTGGTTAGCCCAAATGGTATAACCAGGAACTCAAAGTGTCCAAAATGACATCGAAATGCCATCTTCTCTATGTCCTTCTCTTGGATGCTGATCTGATGATATCCAGAGTGTAGATCAATTTTTGAGAAGAAAAATGCCCCATGCAGTTCATCCATCAACTTGTCAATGTGTGGGATAGGGTACCAGTTCTTGATGGTTTTCTTATTCAAGGCTTGGTAATCAATGCACATCCTCATGGTGCCATCCTTCTTCAGAACTAAGACAACTGAAGAAGCAAATGGGTTGTTGCTAGGTCTGATGTGTTCCATCGCCAAAAATTCCTTGATTTCCTTCTCTATGTCATCCTTGAACCTCCTAGGATGACGATGGGGGGGGGGGTGATCATAGGTTTGGCCCCCTCCTCCAACTCAATGGTGTTCTCAAACCCCCTATCAGGTGGTCTCCCTGGTGGAATTGCCTCAAAGACCTGCTGATGTCATCCCAATAAATTCTTGATCTCTATATGGTACTGTTGTCGACCTTCTGAATCCTTTTGAGTAGTGATCAAGCATTATGCGGCATATGCTACCTCCCCATGTCTAAATATCCTCTCCATCCTCTTGGCTGAAATTGTCTTGGGTGCTCTTGTTGACATACCTCTTAGAAAAATCTTATTCCCACCCTGATCTTTGAATCCCATTTCCAAGGTTTGGTAGTTGGTAGTGATTTTTCCCAAGGTAATCATCCACTAAACTCCTCACACCACATCTCTGTCTGATAGGTCAACCACATAAAATGTGTCTCTCACTGTGTAGTTTCTTAACTTCATATCTAAGTTTGAAACTCTATCTAGACACTCCACTGTGTGGCCATCTGCTACCGCAACATCAAACCCCTCAAACTCCTATGTCTAAAGTGCCTGTCTCGATACTAGTGAAGCGTCGATGAATTTGTGGGTGGCCCCACCATCTATCAGGGTGATTTCCAGTTTCCCTTGAATAATTCCTCTGATACGGAGGGTATCATACCTGGGAACACCAGAAAGAGTCGCTATGACTTTTCCCTTTGTTGGTTTCCTCCTGTTAGCTTGCTTTGGCGGTTGTGGGACTACTGGAGGATGGGCTCCTGCCGGTGTCAGTGGTCTACGTGGAGGTTGCTCCTCTGCTGGTGTTGACTCCTTCTCTGAACTAGTGGATCCATTGTCCTCCTCCTCCTCCTCACTGTCCACACTATCTACTACTACCTTAATATAATGAATCTCTCCCTTGCCCATTCACCTGTGGCATGGGACCCAAGGATCTCTGCAGCTGAAGCAAAGATTCTTCCTCATAATCTCTTGCCTAGTCTCATCATCCAACTTCTCCTTTCCCTTCCATTCTGTCTGGAATGGCTTCCTGTATCGATCCCTCTGGGGCACAAATGGTTTGGAGAAAGTTTTAGTCTTTGGCACTGAGTATGCTAGATCTCAAGTGCGAAGGATGGCATCCTGCAAGGTGGGAGGCCTATATGCCTTCACCCATCCTCTCAAAGGCTCTGTGAGTCCTTCTATGAATAACATGATTAACTTGGGCTCTGATATATCTGTCACTGCCACGACTACCCGCTGAAAATATGTGATGAACGCCTCTGCTATGCCAGTTTTTCTCAATTGGGCTAGATCCCTGAAGTGTATCTCAGGATCCTTCCTGTCAAACCTGTCCATGAGCCTATTTGTAAACTCCCTATAGGAGGTGATGCGACTGTGACCCAATGTCACAAGTCCATGATACCACCACTCGTGTGCCTCACCTTCCAAGTGTAAGGTCAAAAAACTGATGGCCTCTGTCTCAGTCATCTGGTTGAGCTTGTAATACGTGTCTAGCTTCTATACCCAAGCTCTAGTGGTGTATTTGGACGATCCATCAAAAGAAGGGATGGTGAGTTTCCCAACTTTTCGGATGAAATTGAGGTTATGCCCCTGCTGCTATTGTGGTCCTCCCCTCTGTGACTCTCTGGGGTGGTTCCTGAGTCTGAGTCCACAGTACTCGACTAAGGTCATGTCCTGATGGAAGTCATGACCCAGTGCTGCATACTCCCTCCTATACTCTGCAATGTCGTCTATATGAGTGGGTGGCCTATGAGCTATCGGTGGCGGTGCTGCTACCGAGGGTGCCCTCCAAAAATTAGGAAACAAGGGTTTGGGTATCCTACTCGTAGAGGTGTATGTGTGAGAGGGTGACTGGGGTCTACTGCCTGCTCCTAAGTTCCCCTATGCTGCATGCACGACTTGTGTGTCTAGGGTGCCCACTCTAGCCAATCTATCAACCACCTGTGCCAAGGACTGAGACATGGTCTATTGACTA
>ML799635.1:223863-235264 GCA_009831015.1 Picea engelmannii
GTGGTCGGAGGACTTAACACGAATTTCAACAATGTAGTCGGAAGACTTAAAACTAACTACAACGGTTGTGGTCATAAGCATAAATTTTGAGATTTTCTTGGGTTTCTATTCGGGGTATGGAAACATCACTATGGATGGGTCGTGACCCACGACCCCACTCCATGTTGTAAATGAATTATAATCGGAAGTGGGGAGGGCGTAGTCATACCATCCTCTCCCCATTTTATTGATTGGTTTAATATGATTGCTTTAATGAAGTGGGAGGGAAAAGGGGTGTGGCGTGCCACCCCCTTCCCCTTTCTTACTTATTATTTAAGAATATTTTAAACATAAAGTGGAAAGGTGGGTAATCCCCCATTTTATAAAAATAATATTTAATTTGATTACTTTAAAAGTTTTCCCCTTAAAAAAAATAATTAATCTAAACTATTTTTTTAAAATAAAAATATTGTCTTCACTCACACAACCAAAAACAAACCAAGCATCGCCACAAGAAACCAAGTTCAATGCACGACAATTCAAGTTGAGTGATTCTCCAATGCATGCATGATGACGATACAAAGACAAGGTCTAGGCTTCGAATTTGCAACAACCACTTGCACAGAGAGATTAGATGAGAGTATGCCAACACAATCATTCGAATAATTTCATAACTCAACCTCCATATTTCACCCAACGAGGTTCATTACTTGGCCTCCGATGCAAATAAGAGGAGTTCATTCAAACTCCTCTGATGTGCATCCAAGGAGTTCGTTCAAACTCCTTCGATGCACATTGGAGGAGTCTATTCAAACTCCTTCGATGTGCATCAGAGTAGTTCATTCAAACCCCTCCAACATGCATTAGAGGAGTTAATATCAACTTCTCTGATGACAAGTCGAAGGAGTTAGTATTAACTCCTCTGAAACACAAAAAAAATGTCTTTTGGAAAATGACCATAAAGTTTGACACATGTTTCCATTTTGCACGTTATTTATACCGCTGGAAAGGTATTTTCAAGATATACAAATTCCTAGTTATGGGTTTTAAGAAACTCCTAACTTATTCCCTCCATTTTTCAAGATGAATATCTAGTACATTGTCGGAAGCCCCTGGAGAATGCAACATCTCCATCATGAGCAGATGAGCCAGGAATCGAATGCAAGGAAGTTTACATGATATTTAAATTATTTAATGCTTCATTTATATGTGTTTTGATTATTGGTTTTGATAACTTATTTGAATTTACTCTCATCTACTGTATGTTTAATGGTTCCAGGTACTAAGCGGAGGAGGGTCGCACTCAACATTCTTTCAATGCAATCTACAACTAAATATGATGAAAGAGAAATAAAAACAGAGGTAGCAGTGGTAAAGGAGAAGCAAGGTAGATACAACACAAATAGATGAAGAGGAGATTTGACCCACATGACGACCGATTGTCAAATTTCGATAACAAAGATGTTCCCATACCCAAGACAATATTCATGATACACAAGGCACATATGGACAAAATCCATGACGACCCATTAGTGCTAGGAGACAAATTCGAAATGTAACCACTGTATTTGTTGTTGGGTATGTGTTATATTCTTTGCATGACTAGTGTTAGTGTCTGCTACATTGCGTCGGGTGCACAGGGGGGAGATATCTCCCATGTGTGGGGGTTCAGGGGCAATGGCCCCGAGAAATTTTTTTTCCTCAGGAACCATGTCACATTTTTGCCTCATTTTTCATGTCGCCTCAATTTTTGTGTCCATTGTTGGGTAGTTTTTCAACACATGGTTTTTGTCGATCGTTTTCTATTTACGGTTAAGGAATTAAGGTTGTTGAATAATCCAAGTCATTGGGCTAGGGTTTTGGATGTCGCTGGATCCTATATGTATATTGTATTGTAAACAATGTATCATTATGAATGAATATAGAATATGTTGGTTTTCCCGGTTTGAATTTCCAAGAGAAAAATCTTTGTGTAATGTGTGTATTTTCCATTGTATTTTTTTTGTTATTTTATTGAAAATCTATTTGCAGTAAAATATTGTACAAGGTTAAATCTACATTTGGTATCAGAGTTTTTTAAGCTTCAGGGGGATGCCTTTGTGTTCAAGGGTTTGGCTAAGGACTGTGATAAACCTTGTTATAGTGGGAGATTTGTGGTATTGATTTTTCAGGTGAAAAGAAATGACGAGTAGTTCGAAAATGGAGATCGAGAAGTTTAATGGGGAAAGTTTTTAGTTGTGGAAGCTCAATATGGAAGATCTATTGGTGGACAGAGATTACGGGATCGCGGTGGATCTAGGTACCGCATCTACAAGAACTTTTGCAGATGACTGGAAAAAGTTGGATGAGAAGGTGAAGAGAACAAACCGACCGTGTCTCTCAGATTCAGTATTACTGAATGTGTCATAGGAAGCTATAACCAAGGATTTATGGGATAAGTTGGGGAAGTTGTATCAGTCTAAGTCCCTAGTAAATAAAATATTCCTGAGAAATAATTTGTATAACCTGAGGATGAGACATGGAGACTCGGTGGCAGAGCATTTGAAATCCTTCAATACTGTATTAAGTACGTTAGTATCTATTGAGATTAAAATTTTAGATGAAGATAAGTGTATCAGTTTACTATAATCTTTACCAAACTCGTGGGATAGTCTGGTTGTGGCCATAGGTAGTAATACAAATGCCTTGAAGTTTGATGAAATGGTCTCATCCTAGTTGTTGGAGGAGATGAGATGGAAGAACATGGAAGGATATAGAACATATGCATTATTTGCAATAGGACGTTCCCAAGAAAAAAATAGATCTAAGTCCTCAAGTGGGAGATCTAAGTCTAAGGAAATATTTAAGTCTCTCGAAAAGTTTGTAAAGGTATGCTAGAGATGTGGAAAAGAAGGGCACTACAAGAAGCAATGTAGATCCAAATTTGAGAAAAAGAAGGGATCTAAATAATCTCCTTCTACAGAAGAAAAGACCTCCAAGGAAGAAGGAGAGGATGTGTACTTGGATTCTTGAAGCAGAAATGAAGATCATGAGCCATGGTTGGTTGACTCAGGTGCATCCTTTCATATGACTCCCTACATGAAGTGGTTATGTGAATATGAAAGGTATGATGGAGCTAATGTTTTCTTCGGTGATTACTCGACAACTAGAATCATAGGTCAAGGAAAAGTGAAGTTGAGGCTCATAGAGGGAAGGATTAGAACACTACCTGGTGTTCTGCACATCCCAGGATTGGCCAGAAATTTGATTTATGTAAGAAAAATGGACAATGTAGGGGTAAAAACAATATTTGAAAAGGAAACCTATAGGATGGTTCGAGGAGCAATGGTGTTGCTGAAAGGAGTTCAGTTTGGAACTCTGTATAAGATGCAAGGAATCACTATTAGTGATGGGTGTAATAGTTCCATTGTTCATGATATTGGAGTTGAAGAAGAAATGACTCCTAGAGTCTCTGGAGAAAATGTTTTGTTGTGGCATCAAAGACTAGGGCATATCAGAGAGAAGGGTCTTCAACTACAACATGGTAAAGGTATGGTTAATGGTATGTCTAACTTCTCTCTGGATTTTTATTTCTATGAACATTGTGTATATGGGAAGCAAAATCGGGTAAGATTCCCCTCTGGTGCAATGAGGGCAGAAGGAATTTTACAGCTAGTTCACAGTGATGTGTTTGGACGTGTGTTGGTTCCATCATTGGGAAAATATGTGTACTATGTCTCTTTTGTAGATGACTTCTCTAAGAATACTTGGATATATTTCCCGAGGAAGAAATTTGAAGTCTTTGATAGGTTTAAAGAGTTTAAGGATCTTGTTGAGAATCAAACAAAGAAAAGAATTAAGGTGTTGAGGACAGATAATGGAGGAGAGTTTTGTGGGAATGAATTTGAATAATTTTGTAAGAAGTGTGTTATATCAAGGAAAAATAATACTCCATATACACCGTAGCATAATGGAGTTGCAAGAAGGATGAATAGGATGTTGATGGAAAAAGAAAGGTGCATGCTTAGTGGTGCTGGGCTAGGGAAATAATTATGGGTAGAGGCAGTGGGTACCGCATGTTATCTAGTCAATAGATCACCCTCATCAACGTTGAATGACAAGACTCGACAAGATGTATGGAATGGAAAGAAAAATTATCTTACACATCTTAAGGTATTTGGTTGTGAGGCCTATGTTCATGTTCCAAAGGAAAACAAGAATAAGCTAGATAAGAAGGCTGAAAAGTGTATCTTTATTGGGTATACAGATGGTCTCAAAGGTTACAAGCTTTGGAACCCAGAAACTAAGAAGGTAGTGTATAGCCGAGATGTGGTATTTAGAGAAATGAAGGATGTTGTTAAGCATGAAGTCCTACCAAGTAAGGAAGAACCAAAGAAAATGGAGTTTGATTTAAAGGATGATGAATCAGACTCTACAGAACAAAATGAATCAGAAGAAGAAGATCCTCATACTCTATTATTGAGAAGATCGATTCGAGAAAGAAGGCTACCGGAAATGTATACTCCATATGATTTATGTTCAAATTTTTCTTTGTCTATTATTGATGATGATCCTAGAACTTCCAGGGAAGCAGTGGATTCAGAGGATGGAAAGCTTTGGAAAAATGCCATGGATGAAGAAATGGCATCCTTGGATAAGAATGAGCCTTAGGATCTAGTGGAGTTTTCAACTAGAAGAAATCCCATTGGCAACAAATGGGTATTTAAAAAGAAGTTGAATGCAGAAGGGAAAGTAAAGAAATAAAATGATCGGTTAGTAGCAAAGGGTTATTCCCAGGTCGAGGGAATTGATTTTGGTAATATTTTTTCTTCTGTTTCCAAGTTAACTTCTATAATATTTATGTTATCTATTGTTGTTGCATTTGATTTTGAAATAGAATAGAAGTATGTGAAGACAATATTCTTACATGGGGATCTGGAAGAATAAATCTATATGAAGTAGCCAGAAGGAATTGTTGTGAAGTGAAATAAGGAGTCGATATGAAAGATGAAAAAGTCCCCATATGGTTTAAAACAATCACAAAGGACGTGGTACAAAAAATTTGATACTTATATCCTGGAACTTGGCTTCTCAAGAAGCAAAGAGGATCATTGTGTGCATTTTAAATTAATTGGTGATCATTTGATTTATTTGGTCTTCTATGTGGATGACATGTTGCTGATAGGAAACAATGAGGAGATTATACAGGATGTGAAAACTCAGTTGTCCTCTAAATTTGACATGAAGGATATCGTTGCTTCAAATTTCATTTTGGTCATGGAAATTAAAAGAGATCGGAAAAAGAGGAAAATCTAGTTAAATCAGAGAAAATATTTTGAGACAAGATTGCAAAGGTTTAATATGTAGGAATGTAAACCGGTCAAGGTACCTATTTTTGTTGGTGTAAAGTTATCTGCAGATAAATTTCCCAAGACACAGGAAGAGGAGGACAACATGTCTTGTGTTCTATATGTGAGTGAATTTGGCATTTTGATGTATGCAATGGTCTGTACTAGACCAAACATTGCACATGCAGTGGGATTTTTGAGCAGGTATATGTCAAAACAAGGAAATGAGCATTGGACAACAGTAAAAAGAGTTTTCAGGTATTTGCGTGGCACTGCTAGATATGGATTATGCTACCAAAGAAGACGAGGATTGGACAGAGTGTTGGACATACATGGATTTTTGGATGCAAACTAGGTTGGAGATCTGAATTGTAGGAGATCTTCAAGAGGTTATGTGTTTAATATATTTGGAGGAGAAATTAGTTGGAAGAGAAAAAGACAGGATGTAGTGGCACTTTCAACTACAAAAGTTTAATACATGGCACCCACTCATGCAAGAAAGGAAGAAATATGGTTATAAATATTGCGTTCAGCTATTGGGTTGGTAAAACAAGTTGTAAGGATAGATTGTGATAGTCAGAGTGCAATTTTTCTGGTGAAGAACCCGACTTATCATTCAAAGAAAAAGCATATTGATATTCAATATCACTTTGTGAGAGACATGATTGAAGAAAATAAAGTGTTGTTGATAAGGTGGAAACTTTGAAGAATGTTGCACATTCATTAACAAAATCTGTGAGCACTGAGAAGTTCTCTTGGTGTACATGATCCATGGGCATTGTTTCCCTGGATTGTTGACTATGTAACCTTGTAACCCCCTTGTATGCAAAGAAAACAGGTGGGAGAATGTTGGGTATGTGTTATATTCTTTTCAAGAGTAGTTATAGTGTCTGCTATGTTGCATCGAGAACATAGGGGGTCTTGAGTGGGGGGCACTAGGCCCTCCCTTTGGGGGAAGTGGCATCGAGAATGTTTTTCCTTGAGAAACGTGTCACATTTTTCCCTCGTTTTTCATGTCACCTCAATTTTTTTTCCATTGTTGGGCATTTTTTCGACACATGGTTTTTGTTGACGGTTTTCTATTTCTGGTTAAGGAATTAGGCTTGTTGAATAATCCAGGTCATTGGGTTAGTATTTTGGATGCCACTGGATCCTATATGTGTATTTAATTGTAAATAATGTATCGCTATAAGTGAATATAGAATATGATGGTTTTCCCGGTTTGCGTTTCTAGGGGAAAAATATCTTTGTAATGTGTGTATTTTCCATTGTATCTTTTCTGTTCTTTTATTGAAAATTTGTTTGTAGTAAAATATTGTACAAGGTTAAATCTACGTTTGTAACTCATCATCGCAAAGGGAATAAGACAATTGTTGGAAGATGAAAGGTCACAGAGGAAGGCAGAAATCCAAGGGTCACATTGAACCACATTAAATATGAAAATTGCATCCAAAGAAAGGGATTTTTTCTCTTCAAACATTGTACACTTCTGAACTACTTTGGGAATACTGTGTCAAATAGAATTGGAGAGTTTTCCTTATATTTTTCATGTACTATTACTGAAATTGTTAATACAGAGAAGCCATCAAGGACAACTTTTGACAGGGAGAAGGACTCACATGTGTTGCTATTTTGTTGTGAACTATTTCAAGGAGAATGTTTGTTGTTCACATGGGTTGTAAGAGCATGTTTTTTTATGAACTATTCTGATGCAATACATGTTATATTGTGGTTTTGTCACTCTTTCTTATATTACATGTCCCGAGTGAATGAGTTTCCAATGTATGTGATATAGTGATTTAGACTATTATGGTTATATATTCATGTGCATGTGCTATTTTAATTTATTTCTTCATTCCAACTATCTTGGTTAAGCTATTGGTAGAGTCAGTTTCATGTCACATCTAATTCAGTTATGTTAATTCAATCATATCTAGGATAGGGTAGAGTATAAGTAGATTAGTTATGCATTTAGATAGACTTCATATACATCTTCGTTTTGCATAACCATCCATCATTCACCCTCATCAGTGGACCGGGCTGCAACTGGTAGAACCAAACCAACAATGTCTTCCAGGTTAGAATTTGGATGGGTTCCCTATTCCAATCAGGGAGAGGTCTAATTGGGACATCCTACCCAGGGTAACCCCTTACTGTTGTTGGGAGAATTTAGACCCTTCAACACACTACCAAAGTGAAAAGGACATACCTGCACTGAGTTTTGCCACATGTTCATAGCTATACTTGGTCTACCTAAGATGGTCTATTTTTAAGCCTTATATGGAGAACCCACATGGGTCATTGTGTCATATTGCTACACTTCTGCACCTTTGAATTTCCAACAATTATGCATCCTTGATTGTGAAAAATGACATAATTTGTAATATAGGTCATTGATTTATGGTAAATTGATTTGCTCTGGTTAATTAAGAAATGTTAGGCATATAGAAGCACTGAAAAGAAAATGCCAATGAAAAATTGAATAAACCAAGTAATTGTACTATGCATAGAACACACACTGTCAAACATGATGCGAGATGTGAAACTTTCGCAGTGTGGAAAAAGTAGATGTAACTATTATCAACACAAGATTTGAATATAGAACAAGTTCTAAATAGACAAATAACCCCCTCTATGCATCATACACCTATGCGGAAGTGCTAATGACATCGCTCTGCCAATCTCACAAGTGTCTATGCAACCAACTATGTGAATGTGAAACCATAAGTGACACGAATTCTCAATGCAAGGCTCAAAAGTATAGAATCCCACACAAGTACTGAAAATAGAGAAAGCATTCACTTAGTCTATTCTAAATCTTTGTCCAATTCTCACAAATATATTTGGTGTACTTAAGACCCTATATTTTCAATCCTTGTGTGGAGAACCCGCACCAATCATCCTCCTGCTTTGCTACACTTCTACATTTCCACATTCCCAATACTTTTGCATTTGTCATTGTGACAATCGATGAAATTTGCAAATCAGGTCACTGACTTATGATAAATTCATTTTCTCCACTTTAGGAGGAAAGGCCACATATCTATAAGAAATGGAAAGAAAATTTAATGCTTATCTGTAGACTGCTCGATGGTTTTTTATTATACCTATTTCTATTCGAAAGGTATCTGATATATGTCTTAAAGACATTTTAGCGAATTCACACCCTGCTCCTGGATTTGGGGTAATCCTAGCTCTGATATATATATTTGTCTTTAGATAATTTGATCGTCAAAATCATTTTCACTTGTCCACATTCAATGTTTGACAAAATTCTTGCAATAGTAGGTGCCAAACTGCATAATAATAACTAGTGTGAATTCTCTGCACAAGCATTGAGAATGCACATTATTGGTTGTCCTAGCTATATTCCTCTACCACCAATAATTTTCACAAGACATCATTGCACCGAGTGATGCCATATGTTCATAGCTATATTCAGTGCACTTAATACTATTTATTTTTAACTGTTTTGTGGAGAACCTACACCGACCACCCTCTCAGTATCATACACTTCCATGCTTCTACACTTCCAATAGTTATGCATCATTGATTGTGACAAGTGACTTAATTTTCAATATAGGTCCCTGATTTATCGTAAATTTATTTCCTCCAATTCAAGAGGAAACGACAACCATCTAGAAGCATTGCAAATCAAATGTGTTTCTTATCTATACATTGCTTGATGATTTTTATTATCGCTATTTCTATTTGAAAGGTATTCGATATATGTGTAAAATAATTCTTGTATGATGTGAATCTTGTTTTTGGCCTTGGATAAATCACAACTCTACAATCTATTTATCTTTGGACAATTTTCTAGTAAAAAACCCTTCTTATATGATGCACATCAAGAACATTTCATTCAACCATTTGATCCACCAATAGAACTAATAAGAGATAATTGGTTTTCTTAAACACTACACCAATGTCAATTCAAATATGAATGAAACCAAGTCACCACTCTATGCATAGAGAACACACTATCAAACACAATGCCAGATATGGAGTTGTGATAATGCGGAAAGAGAAGACATATCAGTCCCTGCACAAAATTTGAATATACAACAATTGCTAAATAGACAAAGTACTGACTCTGTGCAACATACACCTATGCGGAAGTGTTAATGGCACTACTATGTTAATTGTACAAATGTCTATGCAACCAAATATTCCAATTCCATACCATAAGTGGAAAGAATTCTTAGTGAAAGGGTCAAAATTTTACAATCCTCGTGCACCCCACACAACTATACTTGGTGTACTTAAGACAATTTTTAATCCTTGTATTGAGAAATTGCATAGGTCACCCTCCCACACCTCTGCATTTCCAATAGTTATGCATCCATGATTGTGACAAGCGACATGATTTACAAAATAGATCACTTATTTATAATAAATTGATTTTCCCTAATTTAGGAGCAAACACCACACATCTAGAAGTAGTTCCAAACAAATGTGTTTCCTATCTGTATAATGTTGAATGGTTTTTATTATGGATATTTATATTCTAAAGGTATCTGATCATATGTGTTAAATTCATTTTAGCAAATTGGCATCCTTCTATTGGACTTGTCATAATCCCAGGTCTGCGAGCTATTTTCCTTTGAACAATCTGCTATTCATGATTCTTTTTAATTTCACACTTTTGAGGTCGGACCAAGGTTTTACAATAGCAATATCTCTTCCCTCCACATAGTTATTCCTCTCACACAACACAAAATCTCTAAATAACTTACCTTTGCTTGCAAATAAAAACAAATAAACCTATGATAGATCACTGTAATATCATCCAATTTACATCCCCTATAACAATTCGTCGTGTGGACGCATGGGAAAACACAACCATAACTAGAACGAATTATTCACACAAGCATTGAAAATAAAAAAACACTATTTGTGTCAACAATACTCATCTACCACTTTCAATATGTGCAAGATATAACTTCATTGAGCGCCACCATATGTTCATATAAAAATCTTTTGGGAAAACTGCAAAATGCCCATCTTTATGAACTATATATACCTATATGATAATTAAATCCGCAACAAAAAGGAGAGTGGATGGAACACAATTCAATGCACCAACCTAAAAACAACATTTATATACAACACATGCAAAATAATTCACTTCTCCCTAACTTTATATAGCAAGTATTGAAAATAGAGCAATCATTTACTCAGTCTGTTTTGAATCTTCATCCAATTCGCACAACTATATTTGTTATACTCAAAACGCTCTATTTTCAAGCATTGTGTTGAGAACCTACACAAGTCATCCTCTTGCTTTGCTACACTTCCACATTTCACATTCCCAATACGTTTGCATCTGTCATTGTGACAAATGATGCAATTTGAAAATCAAGTCACTTACTTATGTTAAATTCATTTTCTCCACTTTAGGAGGAAAGGCCACGCATTTAGAAGAATTCCCAAGAAAATGTAATTCTTATATGTAGACTGATCGATGGTTTTTTATTATGTCTATTACTATTCGAAAGGTATCTGATATATGTCTTAAAGACATTTCAGCGGATTGACATCCTTCTCTTGGCTTTGGAGTAATCCCAACTCTGCGATCTATTTATCTTTTGATAATTTTCTCATCACAAGTGTTTTTACTTTGCCACTTTCGATGTTTGACAAAAAAATTGCAATAGTAGGTGCCAAATTGCACATTAATATCGACTAGCATGAATTATCTACACAAGCATTGAAAATACACAGTATTGGATGCCCTAACCATATTCCTCTACCACTACCAATATTCCAAGACATCGTTGCTCTGAGTGCTGCCATATGTTCATAGCTATACTCAGTGCTCTTAAGACTATCTATTTTTAAGTCTTGTGTGGAGAACCTACACTGACCACCCTCTCACATTGATACACTTCCACGCTTCCACATTTCCAATAGTTTTGCATCGTTGATTATGTCAAATGACATAACTTGCAATACAAGTCATTGATTTATCGTAAATTGATTTCCTTCGATTCAAGAGGAAACAAAACCCATATAGAAGCACTGTAAATCAAATGTTTTTCTTATCTGTACACTGCTCGATGTTTTTTTATTATCTCTATTTTTATTCAAAA
>ML799636.1:1636-12507 GCA_009831015.1 Picea engelmannii
ACTCCAACTCATCCCTCTAGAAGATTCCTTCTAGAAGGATCGAGAACTTATCCGTTTTCTCTCTTAAGAATCATTTCCGCACCCTGACATTTAACACAGTGCGGAAGGTCCGCAGTCAGACTGAATGCAGCCTGCGGAAACAAAGTACTTCCGCAAGACAATATATGTGCAGCCTGCGTGCTATCTTCAAAAGTGTAATTTTGAGAAGCTGATGAGTGTAACTTTCTTCATGAAAATGATCTTAATGAAGAGTCAGATCTTCCATCACCATGTCATCATCATGTCATCATCTTGATAACCAAAAATGAGGATAACACACACCCTAATCTCATTTCGCAATTCGACATTTCTTATTTCATTTTGTTTGTGTGTCAGGTGTTCGTAAACCCCGAAATCCCAAACCTCAAAACCCCGAAGTCTTGGTCCCACTTTCCTTTCACATTTTCACAATTCGGGAGTTGTTGTGTGTTAGTGTTTGGCATTTGTAACTGCGAAATCCCGAACCCCGAAACCCCGAAGTGCTAGGCCCACAGTCTTTTCGCATTTCACGATTCGGCAAAACAATGTGGTCTTTTGTTTTTTGTGTTCGGCATTTGTAATCGCTGAAACCCAATTGACCTATATTTTTCAACAAACTTTAGGAACATAGTAGGAATTATTTGTTATAGGAACAACTCTAATACTGTAATGAATGGACTGGTTGAAATGATGGAGGATCCTCATCCGGGATAGAGGTAGAATAGAAATAACATATCATATTACCAGTCACTGTGTACAGGGCATGACAAGTACAAAAAATATTGTATATGAAAGTGTTAAACCAATCAAGCAGATTGCAGTACAAACTTTTCTAAGAATTCTGCTTGCCATGAGATCTTACACCTTTAAGTATTTGAAATCATGTAGTTAGACTGTTGTTTATTGGGATAAACCGTAGAGAACAAAAAGGGATCCTCTGAGTTAACTATGATTTGATGGGTAAACGAATGGTGCGTTTAAATGAGAGCCAAGTTAGGTAGTTATACTTGAGCGTTTATAATTCTGTAGGAAAAGATGCAGGACCATAACTTAACTGAGTTTTCCATTTATGTACATATTAGACCAGAATCAATATGAAATTATACCTATGATAGTGAATCATATATATATATAGAGAGAGAGAGATAGGTATATACATAGTTATAGGTGGAAATAAGTACATATGTTAAGCGAATTCCCTACAGTAAGAATGACTGTTCATTTTTTGCCACCCCGAAAGATTTTGCAGCTCTTAAACTATAACCTTATTCTAAACCATGTGACTCAGTGAGATTTCCGTCACCACGATGTTAATCCTGGGTTTAGAATCATATCAGTTCATAGGAAACTAGGGCACGCATTGCAGTGCAATGATTTGGAACCTGAGTACCTTGTCCTTCCAACTCTTGGTCGCCGAAATGCCAAAACCTATTCACACTAAACCGATTCGGGGTTTCATATACCGAGATTTCACGACTTGCAAAAATGAGGGGTCTTTCCCTTTGGTTTCCTGGGTGCCAAAACGTTGACCATCAGCCACGTGTCCCTCCGATGGACGGCTATGACCTTTAGCCACAATCAACAGCTGTGATCTTTTCAGAATGATCAATGGTCATGATCAAATCCTGGCTTTCTCCTTTTCAAGAATTTGGGAGAGTCTTCACTCTCGTTTCCCCAGTGTCCAAATCCTTGATGGGTTTGGATATTTGACACTTGTCCTCCAAAATGGATGGTCTCGATGCTTTCGGGACTTGACGAGTCCTCTTCCTTATGTTGTTTCTAGGTTTAAACCTCGCACACCTTTTCTGGATACGATGACTCTCACAACTTCGACACTTCTTCTACGAAGTGTTTCCACCATCCATACGGCTCCTCTCCTAGGGTGATTTTGAGCGCTTAAATCCCTCTTAACTTGGTGCGATCCTATGGCTCTCAAGATTTCGACACTTCTCCCCAAAGTGTCTCCACCGTTCATTTCAGTTACTCTCTTGCGTGACCTCTCAGAGGTTAAACTCTGTGCACCCAGATCCTTTTGATCTAACGACAATTTTACTACCCCCTGAGCTTTATCTCTTTGAACCTCAAAGGTTCCTTCGATATAAGTTTAGATATTGCCTATATACATATAAGTATGTTGGAGTAGTTTGAGAGTTAAGGGAAGTGATAGAATTATGGACATAATTTATCCACATAAGAATTTTTATTCGAAGTAAACTAGACTGGTGTAATAATGTCATTATGGACAGAAATTAATCTTAGCTTCTCTTAAATTCTAAGCTTAAACGAAATTGAATTATATCATATAATTTTTTATTTATTTTTTATGGTGAATTTGAGGTACATTACATATGGTATAAGAGCAAAAGCTACAACACTGGGCCTGAACAGGGCCAAATTAGCTACTTAGTATACATTCTGACGTTTGTAAAACTAATAAATCTTATGGTTTCAAACAGAAATCCATTTCTATTTTTTGTAAATTATGGCAGCTCGAGAGGGTGTAGAAATCAGGATGGAAGGACATCCGCAACAAGGACCTCCGAAAGATCCAAGACATAACAGTGATGGAAGCTCACCCACGGAGGTGCTGGAAACAATGAGGAATCTTATTGTTGAACTACAGGTTTTCAAGGCGGACAATGAAAAATTGAATAAGAACAACAGGAATAGCAAGAGATAAATGAAGTCCTGCTACGTAGTATAGTAACCAAGAAAATCCCAAAAGACGATAACCATGACAAAGAAGTCAGCAAAAGGGCCTCCAAGAATTCTGGACCGGAAACAAGAAAAGGAGACAATTTGTCTGAAGGGACACCTTTAGCTGAGGACAAAACTATACCAGATAGAAAAAGAAAACAAGTAGACCACCTTGAAGGATAATTTAAAAAGATTAAACCAACTACCTTTGATGGAGAATCTAGGACAAGAGAAGAAGCCGAGGCATCGTTGTTGGACATCAAAAAATACTTCTAGATCTACAACTATTCCAACAACATGAAGGTCAGATTGGCCATCTACAATCTGAAGGGGAAGGCAAGCATTTGGTGGCAGGACGTGAAATTGGCCAAGGGTGTAAAGGAGAAATAGTTGAAATGGTCCACCTTTAAAAAGTATTTCAAGAAACAATACCTTTCTGAAAGCTATTATGAAAGGAAGACGAAATAATTTTACGAGTTACGATTCAGATAGATGACGATGGAGGACCTTATAAATAAATTTCTAGAACTACTAAGGTTTGTACTGTACATCCGGGAGGATAAGGTAAAAATCTAGTGATTCTCAAGTTGTTTACCACAGGCCTACCGGGACAAAATTGAGTTTGACAGCCCCAAATCCTTGAGTGAGGTATTCAGGAAAGAACGAATGTGTTATGGCCAGTATAAACAATGGGTAGAGTTTCCCAAGACCTAGAAGGATAAGAAGCAATATCGAATGAACCAGCGGAAGAAGGGATACCGGCCAACTCCTTATCGAAATGCAGCAAAAAGTTTCCCAAGGAAGGATTTTCACTCCAATCATCTGAATACGCAAGGTAGTGGTAAACTGGTAAACCTGGGATCGAAGAAGTTTGGGGACAACTCCCGTGAGCCATTAAAGTGTTGGGAGTGTGGAGAGACTCATCTAAGGAGGAACTGTCCACGTTCAATTGAAGCAAACAGAACTGTTGTTCACAATTTGTAGGAAGCCTCGACAGTGGGAGATGTGGGCAGAAGTCTACATCAGATAAATGCAACCATAGATGGTCGACAAGCTGACCACTAGTCCTTGGTGGTAGAAATCGAAGGTAAAATCAATGCCACTAAAATTTCTATTTTAATTGACCCTAGAGCTATGTTAATTTATATTACTCCTGATGTAGTAGAGTCGAATAAACTTAAGAAACTGAAGCACGCAAAATCATGGCTTGTACAACTAGCAACAGGTACCAAAAGGAAAGTAGCTGACTTTATTTTTTTTCTTGACTTCAGCTTAGATCGTCAAAAGATAAGGACCAATCTGAACATCCTACCACTAGGATATTATGATATGATTATCGGGATGGATTGGTTGGAACAACACAAAGCAGTACTAGACTATTATACAAAGATACTTAGTTATAAAGATAATTTTGGCACTGTTAGAACAGCCCAAGGCATACCAAAACCTGTATCAGTCAGACAAGTTTCAACGATGCAACTCAAGAAATGTATTAGAAAGGGATGTCAAGTTTATGCCATCCAAGTGATGAATCTATTAGAAAAAGAAGATAAGCCCAAGTTGGAAGACTTTGTTGTCCTACATGATTTCAGAGACATGTTTGTGGATGAGATACCAGAATTACCCCTTAGAAGGGAAATAGATTTCTCCATAGAATCGCTACCCAGATCAGCCCCTATCTCAAAAGCACCCTACCAAATGAGTCTACCAGAACTGATAGAATTAAAATTACAACTACAGGAATTGTTGGACAAAGAGTATATCAGACCAGGTGTCTCGCCATGGGGAGCACCAGTCCTCTTTGTGAAAAAGAAAGACGGTACTCTAATATTATGTATCGATTATAGATAACTAAACAAAATGACCATTAAGAACAAATACCCCTTACCAAGGATAAATGATCTGTTTGATCAAGTTGGTGGGGCCAAGATCTTTTCAAAATTGGATTTACGATCTGATTATCATCAAGTTAGGATAAAGGACGAGGACATAAACAAAATAGATTTTTGAACAAGATACAGACACTACGATTTTGTTTTCATACCTTTCAGACTCACTAACGCACCAACCACATTTATGTGCTTGATGAACAACATTTTCAGTCAGTACTTAGACAAGTTCGTAGTAGTATTTATCGACGATATTCTGGTCTATTCTAAAATGGAGGAGGAACATGATGAACACTTAAGAATAGTTCTGCAAACATTAAGGAAACACAAACTATACACAAAAATTGACAAATGTGAGTTTTATAAAAAATAAATACAATATTTAGGACATGTCATTTCCTTGGAAGGTATTGTCGTAGACCCAGAAAAGATAAAATCCATTATGGAATGGCCAGTACCTAAGGATGTGGAATATATCCGGTCATTCATGGGATCGTTGGATATTATCATAGATTTATAGAAGGGTTTTCCAAGATAGCATACCCTATCACGTCATTACAAAAGAAAGGGACCAAGTTTAACTGTTCACAAAAGTGTCAAGACAGTTTTAACAAGCTAAAAGAATTATTGACATCAGTGCCCATTTTGAAGGTAGCAGACCCAGATAAAGATTTCACAGTATGTGTTGATGCAAGTAAAGAGGGACTAGTTGGTGTTCTAACTCAGGAAGGGAACGTGATTTGTTATGAGTCCCGAAAATTAAAAGAACACGAGCGAAATTATGTCACTCATGAATTAGAATTGGCAGTAGTAATACAGGCCTTAAAAATGTGGCGACACTATATAATGGGAAGAAAATTCCTACTATTGACGGATAATAGTGGGGTGAAATATCTGTTTAACCAACCAGACCTTAATGCAAGATAAGCAAGGTGGCTAGCCTTCGTGAGCGAATTCAACTTCGAGGTCAAACATATCAAGGGTAAGGAAAATAAAGTAGCATATGATTTAAGCAAAAGAGTCCATGGGTTATTTGAGATAAATATCAGCAGGGAAGAAAGCGATCTGGAACAAAGAATAAGGACGACAAGTATTAACGACGTAAATTACACTAAGGTGATGGAAGAATTTCAAAACAGTATCGCTAACTCAGATAAACCAGATCTAAGTATCGACAAGAAGGGACTATTATGATTTAAAAACAGACTTTACATACTAGATTCAACAGAGTTAAAATTAACTGTTTTAGATGAAGTGCATAAGAAACCGTATTCTGGCAATCCAGGTTACCAAAAAACAATAACAACACTCAGAAACCTATTTTACTGGCCTAAAATGAAGGGTGAAATAGCAGAGTACTTGGCTAGGTGCCAAGATTGTCAATAGGTTAAGGCCGAGCACTAGCACCCAGTTGGCCTATTACAACCATTACCAGTACCAGAATGGAAATGGGAGAATATATCACTAGACTTTATAACATGTTTGCCTAAAACTCAGAAACATAATGATTCTATCATGGTTGTAATCGATAAACTCAGTAAGTCTGCACACTTTATTCCTGTAAAGTCTACTTTTAAAGCTATAAACATTGCTGAAATATTCATGAAAGAAATTTTAAGACTGCATGGTATTCCTAAAATGGTGGTTTTAGATAGAGACATAAAATTTACATCTGTTTTTTGGAAGGAATTGTTTGCAGGACTAAACACTTACTTGAACTTCAGTAAGAGATATCATCCACAAACGGATGGATAGACCGAAAGGAAAAACCAGATCATAGAGGATATGCTTCGCATGTATGTAATAACAAAACCGAGCAAGTGGGAAGACTACCTGCACTTGGTAGAATTTGCATATAACAATGGGTACCAAAATTTGGCTAAGTTGAGCCCTTTCAAAATACTGTATGGCAAAAAGTGTACAACTCCAATTAGCTGGGATAACCTGGCTGACAGACTCATGGTTGGACCAGAGATGCTCCAAGAAATGGAGAACATGGTAATAAAGGTACAACAGAACTTGAAAGAAGCACAAGACAAACAAAAGAGTTATGCAGATCAGAAAATGAGACACTTGGAATTTCAAGTGGGATACTAGGTTTACTTGAAGGTCAAAGCCCGAAAAAGCTCGATAGAACTGTGCCTAGCTGACACCCAGGTTTTGTGGGCCCTTCGAGATACTAGCTCGAATTGGACCTGTAGCATATCAACTTGCACTTCCAGCTAATCTAAGAATCCATAATGTATTTCATGTCTCTTTGTTGAAAAAGTATATTCATGACCCTACTCATATGATTGATTGGAACTTGGTGCAGGTGGAACCCGAAGGCAAGTTCTAGGTGGAACTCCTGCGCATTCTGGACATGAGAGAAATATCACTTCGGAACAGAGTCGTCGCTTAGGTAAAGGTGCAAGAGGCCACTTGGGAGTTGGAGGGAGATTTGTGGAAATCTCATCCAACCTTGTTCCAAGAAAGGAACGAACACCGAGGATAGTGTTTTACTGAAGGGGGAAAGGATGTGATATCCCCAAAAATAAAATATTTTTGCAATTTAAATTCATTGGAAATTTATTCCGTTTTTAGTAAATTAGAATTTGGAATTTTTTTTCCATTTATGACAATTCTGAATTTCAAATTTAATAATTGTAATTAATTAACATGACTGTTGGGCAGAGACCTGATTTGACGCAACTAAGTATTTGACTATGACACTTGTATGAAAACATAATATTTTATATTGATTGCAGGAGGACAAATGGAACAACCATGTTGAATTTAGCTGACCATGACTCCATGAGTGGGGAACATGTTGGAACTACCCCTATGCTGATTGTTACAAGTGGCAAATCAATTATTTGGCCATTGGTAGCCCCTAAAAATCAAGCATTTAGAAAGCTGCAAAAATTCCCAAGGGAGGGAAAAAGACCTGGGAAAAATTGATAAATAGCATATGTGAGGAGGCAGGACACTGCCAAGTATGCAGAGAAAAGAGACTATGGATTTTCCTTGCGGTTATGAGCACTGCTGAGTAAGTGTGAGGCAAGAGGATAACTGTTGGAATTGTGAACATTATTGAGGAGGAGTCTTCCAAGTTCTCCCTCATGGATTCATGGTTAGGCTAGGGGGTGAATCAGGCAAGTAATTTGGCTACCTATTCTATGGTTGGGAGGAACATGGTTGTTCCCTTTGTCTTCCCACAAAACTGGTTCAGATATGTTGATCTATTCCTTCTCTGTTTTAAATAATCACTTATACTGTTGATATGTATATGTTAATTATGTATTGAAGTAATTCCATGGGAGAAATCTGTCGTGTCATAATCCATTTCTGTAATAGGAAAAACTTGTTGGTTTGTAATCATTTCACCACTTTATGACGGCAGATCGGTGGCCGTCTTGACCCTTCAAGACGTGAGGGTTCACTGTCAAGCAATGGCCACCTTAGCCTTTGCAGGCCACCAAATACCATCACCGCCCTGATTTAATTTTTCCTAAGGTCGAAGGGGGCAAGTTTTGTTCCTATAAATACTTGAATCATATTGTAATCCGGATACAGAGGGTGAGATAGCTTGAAAGCATTTCCTGAATTGAATTGGTTATTCCTTGTTTGGAGGTTTTCTCTACGATTATGATTTTCTGTTATTGAGTTTGTAAACTCATTTTATTTCTTGATAAATTCATTTTTTTGAGAAAACACAATAATTATTTGTTTTTACCAATTACAAACCATGTCATTTATTTATTCCAAGTTTATTTGTTGGAGCGTATGATTTTGAAAAGAGATAAAATACAAAATTGATATTTCGACATTCGAGACTTGCTTGTTACATATGTGTGGAGTTCCTTTGCTTTACCAAACACCGAAACCTGAAATTGTTGGGCCCACACCCTAATCTCATTTCACAATTCAACATTTCTTATTTCATTTTGTTTGTGGGTCAGGTGTTCGTAAACCCCGAAACCCCAAAGTGCTAGTCCCACTTTCCTTTCACATTTTCGCAATTTGGGAGTTGTTGTGTGTTGGTGTTTGGCATTTCTAATCGCGAAATCCCAAAACCCGAAACCCCGAAGTGTTGGGCCCACAGTCTTTCTGCATTTCACGATTCGGAAAAACAACGTGGTCTTTTGTTTTTTTGTGTTCGACATTTGTGATCACCGAAACCTGATTGACCTCTATTTTTCACAAAACTGTAGGAACATAGTAGGAATTATTTGTTATAGGAACAACTCTAATACTGTAATGAATGGAATGGTAGAAATGATGGATGATCTTCATCCGGGATAGAGGTAGAATAGAAATAATAGATCATATTACCAGTCACTGTGTACAAGGCATGAAAAGTACATAAATTATTGTATATGAAAGTGTTAAACCAATCAAGAAGATTGTTCTAAGAATTATGCTTGCCATGAGATCTTACACCTTTAAGTATTCGAAATCATGTAGTTAGACTGTTGTTTAATGGGATAAACCATGGAGAATGAAAATGGATCCTCTGAGTTAGCTATGCTTTGATGGGTAAACGAATGGTGTGTTTAAATGAGACCCAAGTTAGGTAGTTATACTTGTGCGTTTATAATTTTGTAGGTAAAGATGCAGGACCATAACTTAACTGAGTTTTCCATTGATGTACATATTAGACCAGAATCAAGATGAAATTATACCTATGATAGTGAATCGTATATATATATATATAGAGAGAGAGAGCTATAGGTATATACATAGTTATAGGTGGAAAGAAGTACAGATGTTAAGTGAATTCCCTACAGTAAGAATGACTGTTCATTTTTTGCCACCCCAAAAGATTTTGCAGCTCTTAAACTATAACCTTATTCTAAACCATGTGATTCAGTGAGATTTCTATCACCACGATGCTAATCCTGGGTTTAGAATCATATCAGTTCATAGAAAACTAGGGCACGCATTAGAGTGCAACGATTTCGAACCCAAGTACCTTGTCCTTCCAACACCCGGTCGCCGAAACGCCAAAACCTATTCACGCTAAACCGATTCAGGGTTTCATATACTGGGATTTTGCAAATTGCAAAAATGAGGGGTCTTTCCCTTTGGTTTCCCGAGTGCCGAAACGCCGACCGGCAGCCACGTGTCCCTCCGATGGACGGATGCGACATTTAGCCACGATCAACAGTTGTGATCTTTTCGGGATGATCAATGGTCACGATCAAATCTTGGCTTTCTCCTTTTTGAGAATTTGGGAGAGTCTTCACTCCCATTTCCCCGGTGTCCAAATCCTCGATGGGCTTGGATCTTTGACATCTGTCCTCCAAAATGGACGGTCCCGATGCTTTCGGGACTTGACGAGTCCTCTTTCTTCTGCTGTTACGAGGCTTAAACCTCGTGTACCTTTTCTAGATCTGACAACTCTCGCAACTTCGACACTTCTTGCACTAAGTGTTTCCACCGTCCATATGGCTCCTCTCCTGGGGTGATTTTGAGCACTTAAATCCCTCGTAACTTGGTGCGATCCTATGACTGTCGGGATTTCGACACTTCTCCCTGAAGTGTCTCCATTGTTCATTTCAGCTGCTCTCCTGCATGACCTCTCAGAGGTTAAACTCTGTGTGCCCAGATCCTTTTGATCTAATGAAAGTTGTACTACCCCCTGAGCTTTATCTCTCTGAACCTCAAAGGTTCCTTCGATATAAGTTTAGATATTTCCTATATACATATAAGTATGTTGGAGTAGTTTGAGAGTTAAGGGAAGTGATAGAATTATGGACATAATTTATCCACATAAGATTTTTTGTTCGAAGTAAACTAGACTGGTGTAATAATTTCATTATGGACAGAAATGAATCTTACCTTCTCTTAAATTCTAAGCTTAAACGAAATTGAATTATGTCATAGAATTTTTTTTTTTTATGGTGAATTTGAGGTACATTACACTCTCCCTCTCCCTCTTTCACCCCACCATTTCCACACTCTCTATCACTCCATTTTTGCTACCTTCACCCTTCTCTCTTCCCCGCACCCATATCTCTCTCTCTCTCCCCCCACCTTCCTTTCTCTCCCTCTCTCTATATATCATTATCTCCCCCCTCTCTTTCTCTCTCTCTTCCCCTCCATCCCTCTCTCCCTACCTCCATCCCTCTCTCTCTCTCTTCCCATATCTCTCCACCTTCCTCCCTCTCTTTCTCTCTCCCTCTGTCCCTCACTCCCACCCCATATTGCTCTCTCTCTCTCTCTCTCTCTCTCACACACACACACACACACACACACACACATCTCCCTTTGTTACTCTCTCCC
>ML799636.1:19263-58263 GCA_009831015.1 Picea engelmannii
TTGTGTCCAAAATTTCCACAAGTATAACAATGTCCAAGAAATAAATTTTGATACCTGGGCGTAAGTGATCTTCTTTGTGGTGTGGTCCATCTAGGTTCACGATCTATTCTTCTGTAGTTTCCTTCATAATGATTGCTTTCATAACTGATGGGAAAGGATCTTCTTGATGTCTCATTCCTTTTGAATTCTAGTCTTCTATCTTGTTGTTCAACTTGTTTTGGAATGTTGGTTTCATCATTTTCAACTTCCTTTTCTTGTTTTGTTGTCTTCAAACTGTCATTGTATCCTAGTCCTGTCTTGTTGTTTGGAGATCTTTGATTGCTAAGGATCTCATCTAATTTTTCAGTGCATTTTTTAAACTTCTTCAACTTTTCTGTTGTCAATAGGGGCTCCCCTTTTGTGTGATCCAATTCTGCTTTCAGTTTCTCATAATATTCTAATTGTTTCTTCAAGCTATTAATGGTCTTTTCAAGCTTGTAATTCTCTTCTTCACAACTACTCAATTCACCTTTTAGTATTATGTTTTTTTTCTAAGGTTTCTATTTTCAGTTTCAACATACTTCAACTTTTCAAGGTTCTCATCTTCTTGTTCACTCTCTGCATTGTCTTTGTATCCCCAAAGGGAATCAAGGTTGGTTTCTTCATCTGAATCTTCTTCACAAATGATTTCTTCTTCTTTAGAATTCTTGTGATCATCATCCTGAGTTTCTTGGGTTATGAAGAGGACTTCTCCTCCATCATTATCTTCTTCATCACTCTCATTTGAGGAGATGTCATCATCCTTGGAGTAGAAGCTCTTTTTATTGTTGAGACTTCTCTTTTTATAATAGCAGTTTTCAACAATATGTCATATTCTACCACCGTTAAAGAATTTGAGAGAAGACTTACCTTTGTATATTCACTTCCCTTCTGGAACCTTCTTATGAAATTTTTTATTTCTTCATCAATGTGATATCCCCCAAAAAATAAAATATTTTTGAAATTTAAATTCATTGGAAATTTATTCTGTTTTTAGTAAATTCGAATTTGGAATTTTTTTTTCCATTTATGGAAATTCCGAATTTCGAATTTAATAATTGTAATTAATTAACATGACTATTGGGCAGAGACCTGATTTGACCCAACTAACTATTTGACTATGACACTTGTATGAAAACAAAATATTTTATATTGATTGCGGGAGGACAAATGGAACAACCATGTTGAATTTAGCTAACCATGACTCCATGAGTGGGGAACATGTTGGAACTACCCCTAGGCTGATTGTTACAAGTGGAAAATCAATGATTTGGCCATTGGCAACCCCTAAAAATTAGGGATTTAGAAAGCTGCGAAAATTCCCAAGGGAGGGAAAAAGACCTGGGAAAAATTGATAAATAGCATATGTGAGGAGGCAGGACGTTGCCAAGTATGTGGAGAAAAGAGACTATGGATTTTCCTTGCTGTTATGAGCACTGCTGAGTAAGTGTGAGGCAAGAGGATAGCTGCTGGAATTGTGGACATTGCGGAGGAGGAGTCTTCCAAGTTTGCCCTCATGGATTCATGGTCAGGCTAGGGGTTGAATCGGGCAATTAATTTGGCTGCCTATTCTACGGTTGGGAGGAACATGGTTGTTCCCTTTGTCTTCCCACAAAATTGGTTCAGATGTGTTGATCTATTCCTTCTCTGTTTTAAATAATCACTTATACTATTGATATGTATATGTTAATTCTGTATTGAAGTAATTCCATGGGAGAAATCTATCGTGTCATAATCCATTTCTGTAATAGGAAAAACTTGTTGGTTTGTAATCATTTCACCGCTTTATGATGGTGGATCGGTAGCTGTATTGACCCTTCAATACATGACGGTTCACTGTCAAGCGGTGGCCGCCTTAGCCTTTGTAGGCCACCAAATAACATCATCGCCCTGATTTAATTTTTCCTAAGGTCGAAGGGGCAAGTTTTGTTCCTATAAATACTTGAATCATATTGTAATCCAGACACATAGGGTGAGATAGATTGAAAGCATTTCCTGAATTGAATTGGTTATTCCCTATTTGGAGGTTTGCTCTACGATTATGATTTTATGTTATTGAGTTTGTAAACTCATTTTATTTCTTCATAAATTCATTTTTTTGAGCAAACACAGTAATTATTTGTTTTTACCAATTACGAACCCGGTCATTTATTTATTCTGAGTTTATTTGTTGGAGCGTGAGATTTTAAAAAGAGATTAAATACAAAATTGATATTTCGACATTCGGGACTTGCTTGTTACATATGCGCGGAGCTCCTTTTCCTTACCAAACACCAAAGCCCGAAATTGTTGGGCCCACACCCTAATCTCATTTCGCAATTCAACATTTCTTATTTCATCTTGTTTTTGCGTGAGGCGTTCGTAAACCCCGAAATCCCGTAACCCTGAAGTGTTGGTCCCACATTCCTTTCATATTTTCACAATTCAAGAGTTGTTGTGTGTCGGTGTTTGTCATTTGTAATCGCGAAATCCCGAACCCCGAAACCCCGAAGTGCTGGGCCCACAGTCTTTCTGCATTTCGCAATTCGGCAAAACAGCATGGTCTTTTGTTTTTTTTGTGTTCGACATTTGTAATCGTCGAAACCCGATTGACCTCTGTTTTTCACAAAACTGTAGGAACATAGTAGGAATTATTTGTTATAGGAACAAATCTAATACTGTAATGAATGGAATGGTAGAAATGATGGAGGATCTTCATCCGAGATAGAGGTAGAATAGGAATAACAGATTATATTACCAGTCATTATGTACAGGGCATGGCAAGTACATAAATTATTGTATATGAAAGTGTTAAACCAATCAAGCAGATTGCAGTACGAACTTTTCTAAGAATTTTGCTTGCCATGAGATCTTACACCTTTAAGTATTCGAAATCATGTAGTCAGACTGTTGTTTAATGGGATAAACTGTAGAGAACAAAAAGGGATCCTCCGAGTTAACTATGCTTTGATGGGTAAACGAATGGTGTGTTTAAATGAGACCCAAGTTAGGTAGTTATACTTGCGTGTTTATAATTCTGTAGGTAAAGATTTAGGACCATAACTTAACTGAGTTTTCCATTTATGTACATATTAGACCAGAATCAAGATGAAATTATACCTATGATAGTGAATCGTATATATAGTGAGAGAAAGCTATAGGTATATACATAGTTATAGGTGGAAATAAGTACAAATCTTAAGTGAATTCCCTACAGTAAGAATGACTGTTCATTTTTGCCACCCCAAAAGATTTTGCATCTCTTAAACTATAACCTTATTCTAAACCATGTGACTCAGTGAGATTTCTATCACCACAATGCTAATCTTGGGTTTAGAATCGTATCAGTTCATAGAAAACTAGGGCATGCATTGGAGTGCAACGACTTGGAACCCGAGTACCTTGTCCTTCCAACTCCCGATCACTGAAACGCTGAAAAGGGCTTAAAGGTTCTGGATCACCTCTTAGCCTTCGTCCACATGATCCTCTCCTATGACCTAGGGCCCATCCATAGAGCGCGTTGAGGTTTCGTGTACCGGGATTTTGCGACTTGCGAAAATGAGGGATCTTGCCCTTTGGTTTCCTGGGTGCCGAAATGCTGAAAATTTTCACGCTAAACCGATTCGGGGTTTTTTATACCAGAATTTCATGACATGCGAAGACAAGGGGTCTTTCCATTTGGTGTCCCGAGTGCCGAAACGCTGAAACTTTTCACACTAAACCAATTTGGGGTTTCATATAACATGATTTTGTGACTTGCGAAAAGGAGGGGTCTTTCCATTTGGTTTCCCACGTGCCAAAACACTGATCGACAACCAGGTGTCCCTCCGATGGATGAATGTGACCTTTAGCCACGATCAACAGTTTTGATCTTTTCGGGATGATCAATGGTCGCGATCAAATCCTGGATTTCTCCTTTTTGAGAATTTGGGAGAGTCTTCACTACCGTTTCCCCGTTGTCCAAATCCCCAATGCGCTTGGATCTTTGACACCTGTCCTCCAAAATGGACAGTCCCGATGCTTTCGGGACTTGAAGAGTCCTCTTCCTTCTACTGTTACGGGGTTTAAACCTCACGCACCTTTTATGGATCCAACAACTCTCGCAACTTCGACACTTCTTCCACGAAGTGTTTCCACCATCCATACGAATCCTCTCCTGGGGTGCTTTTCAGCGCTTAAATCCCTCGTAACTTGGTGTGATCCTATGGCTCTCGAGATTTCGGCACTTCTCCCCGAAGTGTCTCCAGCGTTCATTTCAATTGCTCTCCTGCACGACCTCTCAAAGGTTAAACTTTGTGCGCCTAGATCCTTTTGATCTAACGGCAGTTGTACTACTCATTGAGATTTATCTCTCTGAACCTCAAAGGTTCCTTCGACCAAAGTTTAGATATGGCCTATATACATATAAGTATGTTGGATTAGTTTGAGAGTTAAGGGAAGTGATAGAATTATGGACATAATTTATCCACATAAGCTTTTCTGTTCGATGTAAACTAGACTAGTGTAATAATGTCATTATGGACATAAATGAATCTTACCTTCTCTTAAATTCCAAGCTTAAATGAAATTGAATTATGTCATAGAATTTTTTTTTTTATGGTGAATTTGAGGTACATTACATATGGTATCAAAGCAAAAGCTACAACACTGGGCCTGAACAGGGCCACATTAGCTGCTTAGTATACATTTTGACGTATGTAAAACTAATAAATCTTATGGTTTCAAACAGAAAGCCCTTTCTGTTTTTTGTAAATTATGGCAGCTCAGGAGGGTGCAAAATTAGGATGGAAGGAAATATGCAGCAAGGACCTCCAGTAGATCCAAGACAAAATAGTGATGGAAGCTCACCCACGGAGGTGCTGGAAATAATGAGGAATCTTATTGTTGGACTACAGGTTTTCAAGGTCGACAATGAAAAATTGAAGAAAGCACAGCAGGAACAGCAAGATATAAATGAAGTCGTGCTGCGTAGTATAGTAACCAAAAAAATCCCAAAAGACGATAACCATGACGAAGAAGTTAGCAAAAGGGCCTCCAAGAATTATGGACCGGAAACAGAAAAAGGAGACAGTTCGTCTGAAGGGACACCTTCATCTAAAGACAAAACTATACCAGACAGAAAAATAAAACAAGTAGACCACCTTGAAGGAGAATTTAAAAAGATTAAACTATCTATCTTTGATGGAGAATCCAGGACAGGAGAAGAAGCTGAGGCATGGTTGTTTGACATCAAAAAATACTTCTAGATCTACAACTATTCCAGCAACATGAAGGTCAGAATGGCCATCTACAATCTAAAGGGGAAGGCTAGAATTTGGTGGCAAGACCTGAAATTGGCCAAGGGCCTAAAGGAGAAATAGTTGGAATGGTCCGACTTTAAGAAGTATTTCAAGAAACAATACCTTTCTAAAAGCTATTATGAAAGGAAGAAAAAATAATTTTACGAGTTACGACTCGGACAGATGACGATGGAGGACCTTATAAATAAATTTATGGAACTACTAAGGTTCGTACCGTACATCCGGGAGGATAAGGTAAAAATCCAGCGATTCTTAAGTTGTTTACCACAGGCCTACCGGGCCAGAATTGAGTTTGACAGCCCCAAATCCTTAAGTGAGGTATTCAGGAAAGCATAAATGTGCTCAGACCAGTATAAACAGTGGGTAGAGTTTCCAAAGACCTGGAAGGATAAGAAGAAAGTTTGAATGAACCAGCGAAAGAAGGGATACCAGCCAGCTCCTTATCAAAATGCAGCAAAAAGTTTTCAAAGGAAGGATTTTCACTCCAATCATTTGAATACGAAAGGTAGCGGTAAACTGATAAACCTAGGAATGAAGAAGTTTGGGGACAACTCCTGCAAGCCATTAAAGTTTTGGGAGTGTGGAGAGCCTCATCTAAGGAGGAATTTTCCACATTTAATTGCAGCAAACATAACTGCTATTCACAATTTGCAGGAAACCTCGACAGTGGGAGACGTGGGCAGAAGTCTGCATCAGATAAATGCAGCCATAGATGGTCAAAAAGATGACCACCAGTCCTCAGTGGTAGAAATCAAAGGTAAAATCAATGACACTCAAATTTCTGTTTTAATTGTTCCTAGAGCTACGTTAAGTTATATTACTCCCAATGTAGTAGAGTCGAATAAACTTAAGAAACTGAAGCACACAAAATCATGGCTTGTACAACTAGCAACAGGTACTAAAAGGAAAGTAGTTGACTTTATTTCTGAGCTTGAGTTCATCTTAGATGGTCAAAAGATAAGGACCAATCTGAACATCCTACCACTAGGATCTTATGATATGATTATTGGGATGGATTGGTTGGAACAACACAAAGCAATACTAGACTGTTATACAAAGATACTTAGCTATAAATATAATTTTGGCACTGTTAGAACAACCCAAGGCATACCAAAACCTGTATCAGTCAGACAAGTTTCAACGATGAAACTCAAGAAATGTATTAGAAAGGGATGTCAAGTTTACGCCATCCAAGTGACGAATCTATTAGAAAAATAAGATAAGCCCAAGTTAGAAGACTTTGTTGTCCTACATGAATTCAGAGACATGTTTGTGGATGAGATACTAGAATTACCTCCTAGAAGGGAAATAGATTTTAGACGAAGTGCATAAGAAACTTTATTCTGGCCATCCAGGTTACCAAAAAACAATAACAACACTTAGAAAACTATTTTACTAGCCTAATATGAAGGGCGAAACAACAGAGTACTTGTCTAGGTGCCAAGATTGTCAATAGGTTAAGGCCGAGCACCAACACCCAGCCGACCTATTACATCCATTACCAGTACCAGAATGGAAATGGGAGACTATATTACTAGACTTTATAACAAGTTTGCCTAAAACTCAGAAACAAAATGATTCTATCATGGTTGTAATCGATAAACTCAGTAAGTATGCACACTTTATTCCTGTAAAGTCTACTTTTAAAGCTATAAACATTGTTGAAATATTCATGAAAGAAATTTTTAGACTGCATGGTATTCCTAAAATGGTGGTTTCAGATAGAGACGTAAAATTTACATCTGCTTTTTGGAAAGAATTGTTTGTAGGACTAAACACTAACTTGAACTTTAGTACAAGCTATCATCCACAAACAAATGGAGAGACCGAAAGGACAAACTAGATCATAGAGGATAGGCTTCGCATGTACGTAAGAACAAAACCGAGCAAGTGGGAAGACTACCTGCACTTGGTAGAATTTGCATATAACAATGGGTACCAAACTTCGGCTAAGTTGAGCCCTTTAGAAATACTGTATGGCAGAAAATGTACAACTCCAATTAGCTGGGATAACCCCACTGACAAACTCATGGTTGGACCAGAGATGCTCCAAGAAATGGAGAACATGGTAAGAAAGGTACAAAAAAACTTGAAAGAAGCACAAGACAGACAAAAGAGTTATGCAGATCATAAAAGGAGACACTTGGAATTTCAAGTGGGAGACCATGTTTACTTGAAGGTCAATGCCCAAAAAAGCTCGCTGAAGTTAGGGAACTATGCCAAACTGGCACCCAGGTTTTGTGGGCCCTTCGAGATACTAGCTCGAATTGGACCCATAGCATATCAACTTGCACTTCCAGCTAATCTAAGAATTCATAATGTATTTCATGTTTCTTTGTTGAAAAATTATATTCATGACCCTAGTCATATGATTGATTGGAACTTGGTGCAGGTGGAACCCAAAGGCGAGTTCCAGGTGGAACCCCTGTGCATTCTGGACTAGAGAGAAATAACACTTCAGAACAGAGTTGTCACTCAGGTAAAGATGCAATGGAATCACTTTAGTCCTGAGGAGGCCACTTGGGAGTTGGAGGGAGAGTTGTGGAAATCTCATCCAACCCTGTTCCAAGAAAGGAACGAACACTAAGGACAGTGTTTTACTGAAGGGGGAAAGGATGTGATATCCCCAAAAAATTAAAATATTTTTGAAATTTAAATTCATTGGAAATTTATTCTGTTTTTAGTAAATTCAAATTTGGAATTTTTTTTGCCATTTATGGAAATTCTGGACTTCAAATTTAATAATTGTAATTAATTAACATGACTGTTGGGTAGAGACCTGATTTGACCCAACTAACTATTTGACTATGACACTTGTATGAAAACAAAATATTTTATATTGATTTCAGGAGGACAAATGGAACAACCATGTTGAATTTAGCTAAACATGACTCCATGAGTGGGGAACATGTTGGAAATACCCCTAGGTTGATTGTTACAAGTGGAAAATCAGTGATTTGGCCATTGGCAGCCCCTGAAAATTAGGGATTTAGAAAGTTGCGAAAATTCCGAAGGGAGGGAAAAAGACCTGGGCAAAATTGATAAATAGCATATGTAGGAGGCAGAACGCTGCCAAGTATGCAGAGAAAAGAGACTATGGATTTTCCTTGTTGTTATGAGCACTGCTGAGTAAGTGTGAGGCAAGAGGATAACTGCTGGAATTGTGGACATTGCTGAGGAGGAGTCTTCCAAGTTCACCCTCATGGATTCATGGTCAGGCTAGGGGGTGAATCGGGCAAGTACATTGGCTGCCTATTCTACGATTGGGTGGAATGTGGTTGTTCCCTTTTTCTTCCTGCAAAACTGGTTCAGATATGTTGATATATTCCTTCTCTATTTTAAATAATCACTTATACTGTTGATATGTATATGTTAATTCTATATTGAAGTAATTCCATGGGAGAAATATGTCATGTCATAATCCATTTCTGTAATAGGAAAAACTTGTTGGTTTGTAATCATTTCACTGCTTTATGATGACGGATCGGTGGTCATCTTGACCCTTCAAGACGTGAGGGTTCATTGTCAAGCGGTGGCCACCTTAGCCTTTGCAGGCCACCAAATACCATCACCGCCCTGATTTAATTTTTCCTAAGGTCAAAGGGGCAAGTTTTGTTCCTATAAATACTTGAATCATATTGTAATCCGGACACAGAGGGTGAGATAGCTTGAAATCATTTCCTGAATTGAATTGGTTATTCCCTATTTGGAGGTTTTCTCTGTGATTATGATTTTATGTTATTGAGTTTGTAAACTCATTTTATTTCTTGATAAATTCATTTTTTTCAGAAAACATAGTAATTATTTGTTTTTACCAATTACGAACCCGATCATTTATTTATTTGGAGTTTATTTGTTGGAGCATGTGATTTTAAAAAGAGATTAAATACAAAATTGATATTTCGGCATTCGGGACTTGCTTGTTACATATATGCGGAGATCCTTTGCCTTACCAAACACCGAAACCCGAAATTGTTGGGCCCACACCCTAATCTCATTTCACAATTCGACATTTCTTATTTCATTTTGTTTGTGTGTTAGGTGTTCGTAAACCCTGAAATCCCAAACCCCGAAATATCGAAAACCTGAAGTATTGGTCCCACCTTCCTTTCACATTTTTGCAATTCGGGAGTTGTTGTGTGTTGGTGTTTGGAATTTGTAATCGCGAAATCCCGAACCCTGAAACCTCGAAGTGCTAAGCCCACAGTCTTTTCGCATTTTGCGATTCGGCAAAACAACGTGGTCTTTTGTTTTTTTTTGTGTTTTGCATTTGTAATCGCCGAAACCCGATTGACCTCTATTTTTCACAAAACTATAGGAACATAGTAGGAATTATTTGTTATAGGAACAACTCTAATACTCTAATGAATGGACTGGTAGAAATGATGGAGGATCTCCATCCGGGATAGAGGTATAATAGAAATAACATATCATATTACCAGTCACTGTGTACAGGGCATGACAAGTACATAAATTATTGTATATGAAAGTGTTAAACCTATCAAGCAGATTGCAGTATGAACTTTTCTAAGAATTTTTCTTGCCATGAGATCTTACACCTTTAAGTATTCAAAATCATGTAGTTAGACTGTTGTTTAATGGGATAAAACGTAGAGAACGAAAAAGGGATCCTCCAAGTTAACTATGCTTTGATGGGTAAATGAATGGTGTGTTTAAATGAGACCCAAGTTAGGTAGTTATACTTGCGCGTTTATAATTTTGTAGGTAAAGATGCATGACCATAACTTAACTGAGTTTTCCATTTATGTACATATTAGACCAGAATCAAGATGAAATTATACCTATGATAGTGAATCGTATATATATATAGAGAAAGCTATAGGTATATACATATTTATAGGTGGAAATAAGTATAGATGTTATGCTAATTACCTACAGTAAGAATGACTGTTCGTTTTTTCCACCCCAAAAGATTTTGCAGCTCTTAAACTATAACCTTATTCTAAACCATGTGACTCAGTGAGATTTCTGTCACCACGATGCTAATCCTGGGTTTATAATCGTACCAGTTCATAGAAAACTAGCGCATGCATTGGAGTGCAACGACTTGGAACCCAAGTACCTTATCCTTCCAACTCCTGGTCACCGAAACGCCAAAAAGGGCTTAACGTTTCTAGATCACCTCTTAGCCCATCCACATGACCCTATCCTATGACCTAGGGCTCATCCACAGAGGGCATCGGGGTTTCGTGCACTGGGATTTCATGACTTGCGAAAACGAGGGATCTTGCCCTTTGGTTTCCCAGGTGCTAAAACGCCGAAACTTTTCATGCTAAACCGATTCGGGGTTTCGTATACCGGGATTTTGCAACTTGTGAAGAAAAGGGGTCTTGCCCTTTGGTTCCCCTGGTTTTGAAACGCCGAAACCTATTCACGCTAAACCGATTCGGGGTTTCGTATATCGGGATTTCACGACTTGCGAAAATGATGGGTCTTGCCCATCGATTTCCTGGGTGCCGAAACACCGACCGACAGCCACATGTCCCTCCAATGGATGGCTACGACCTTTAGCCACAATAAACATTTGTGATATTTTTGGGATGATCAATGGTCACGATCAAATCCTGGCTTTATCCTTTTCGAGAATTTGGGAGTGTCTTCACTCCCGTTTCCCTAGTGTCCAAATCCCTAATGGGCTTGGATCTTTGACACCTGTCCTCCAAAATGGACGGTCCCGATGCTTTCAGGACTTGATGAGTCCTCTTCCTTCTATTATTATGAGGTTTAAACCTCGCGCACCATTTCTAGATCGACTCTCGCAACTTCGACACTTCTTCCACGAAGTGTTTCCACCGTCCATACGACTCCTCTCCTGGGGTGCTTTTCAGCGCTTAAATCCATCGTAACTTGGTGCGATCCTATGGCTCTCGGGATTTCGAAACTTATCTCCAAAGTGTCTCCACCATTCATTTCAGCTGATCTCCTGCACGACCTCTCAGAGGTTAAACTCTGTGCGCCCAGATCCTTTTGATCTAACGACAGTTGTACTACTCCCTGAGCTTTATCTCTCTGAACCTCAAAGGTTCCTTCGACCTAAGTTTAGATATGGCCTATATACATATAAGCATGTTGGAGTAGTTTGAGAGTTAAGGGAAGTGATAGAATTATGGACAAAATTTATCCACATAAGATTTTCTGTTCGAAATAAACTAGACTGGTGTAATAATGTCATTATGGACAAAAATGAATCTTACCTTCTCTTAAATTCTAAGCTTAAACAAAATTGAATTATGTCATAGATTTTTTATTTTTCTTATGGTGAATTTGAGGTACATTACGATCAAGGTCATTATCCTTGTCTTTTGTCTTCTTTATGGCTTTAAAGGGTGCTTCATTGTTTGGCTGGTCACTTTCTGTACCTGTTCTCATTTCATATGCTATAAGAGACCCATGTAATTCATCCATTGTCGTTTTGGTCAAGTCCCTAGTTTCTTCAATGGCAGAGACCTTAGCATCATACTTCAAGAGAAGTGATCTCAACACTTTTTTTACAACCAAGGGTTCATCGATCTCTTCACCTAATCCTCTGATAGCATTAACAACTTCATCAATTCTAAGAAAATAGGTTGCAATATCTTCCTTTTCATTCATCTTCAAATTTTCAATTTTTTCTCTATGTCATTGAAGCTTGACCTGCTTAACTTTTGGATCACCTTCGTAGATGCTCTTGATTTTGTCCCATACATCCTTAGCAGTGCTACAACTGATCACTTTGCTAGAAATGGTTGGTGCCAATGCTGCTAGAATAACATGTCTGGCTTTTGAATTACAACTCATAAGCTTCTTCTCATTCGGATCAGTTGGAGAATTATTTGGGATTACATAGCCATTTACAATTGAGTACCAAATGTCTACTCCCAAAGCCGTTAGGTAAGTTTTCTGTGACATCCCCCCAAAATAAAATATTTTTGAAAGTTTAATTTTGCTAGAAAAATTATTTCCATTTTTAGTAAATTTGAAATTGGAATTTTTTTTCCATTTATGGAACTTCCGAATTTCAAATTTGATATTTGTAATAAATTATTATGACTTTTGGGTAGAGATCTGATTTGACTCAACTAATTACTTGACAATGACACTTGTATAAAAACAGAATATTTTATATTGATTGCAGGAGGACAAATGGAACAACCATGTTAAAATTAGCTGACCATGACTCCATGAGTGGGGAACATGTTGGATCTACCCCTAGGCTGATTTTTACAAGTGGAAAATCAATGGTTTGGCCATTGGAAGCCCCTGAAAATTAGGGATTTAGAAAGCTGCGAAAATTCCCAAGGGAGGGAAAAAGACCTAGGCAAATGAATAAAGAAGCATATGTGAGGAGGCAGGACGCTGCCAAGTATGCTGAGAAGAGACTATTGATTGTTTTTTATTGCTGTTATGAACACTGAATGAGTGTGAGGCAAGGGGGGTCAACTGCATGGAAGGGACATTGCTGAAGAGGGATTTTCCAAGTTCTCCCTCACGGACTCATGGTCATGCTAGGGGGTGAACCATGTAAGTGACCTTGACTGCTAGGTTCTACGGCTGGGAGGAATGTGGTTGTTCCCTTTGTCTTCCCGCAAGTTTATTTTAGATATGCTACTCTCACTCTTATCTGTCTGAATGATTTTATAGCTGATGTATTGTACATGTTAAATCTGAATGAAAATGGTTCCTAGTATCTATATGAATGGTTGTATATTGCTGTAAAGTGTGTCATTGTATCGAATTCAAATTATTTACATATCTATAGAACGGATTGGTTACAGAAGTAGCGAGTTCATTATTGCCTGTATGAACAATTATATATTGGTTGAATGTATTTTGTTGTATCAAGACTGAATTATTATAAATCTGTAGAATGAATTAGCTACATAAGTAGAAGCCATTAACACCTGTAGATATGTCCTATAACCAAAGTGAGAATAAAATTGTTTGATCGTACATTGGGATGAACCAAAACTTCCAACAGAATCGTCATAATAGATCCCTGAGTAATGTCTTATCGACTAAACCTGTACGAGGGTAAGAATAAGTTGATTACCCTACTAAATCATTTCGAATAGATTCTGTGACTAAATTCTTGAGTAATTTCTTCTAAGAATGGATTGTCTCCTTTTTGTTTCTCTCGGGTATAACAGAGACATCTCCTTATATCAAAAGTTTTTGCGCAGGTCGACTAAGTATGGACAGTGTTGAAACTAGATTTTATATATGCATACGGAATAGATAATTTTACAAGTTCAAATTTATAAAGGAAATCAGAACACCATCTTCCCATAGTAAAGATGAGTTACTACAGTTCAGGACTCACCCACTATAGACCTAAAATCAATATGTATCATGTATATATATATGAACTGGTATACTCACACCCTTTCAATTTGACGAAATACGATAACAAATATGGAATCTAATACCTACAGAAGTTAATACACACAAGGGATCGTATGTACATAAGAAATCTCTGTTTCCGGAATATGATTCAGACAGGTGAATATTCACCATTATGAAATAAGTATGGAGCTCGAGCATTTCAGACCAAACAAACAAACGATACACAGTCACATTGAGGACCGAATGTAATGAACCCAATAGTATTAACGCCCACATCATTTAATCCTGGGAGGGTTTCCTCCTTTCGGTAATAAATTTTAGATAATTGGAACAGGATAGAGTCAGACTATATAGATAGGCTTAGATCTTTCCAAGGAACAAATATAGAGATTGAAATCATACATTCGAGTCACTATATTGAAATTCTACACTTCAAATAACAACGGCCAAGTATGTCCTTTAAATAAACAAGGAAACAAACTACACAGTAGACCAGTCCGAATATCAAGTTACCGATTTAATATTTTACAAAGACGGGTGAATGAACCCGGAAATTCCTGTGACAACCTTTTTTTCCATTCCCTAAGTCAAATAAACTGTTTCTATATAGAACCATAAGTAGGGCACGATTTTCCCTTAAGCTTTTGTAGAACATGTGGAATTAGCCGGATTAAGGGAAATGTCTCGAAACCCAAATACCTTTCGTCGAAGACTTGGGCGAAATCTGAGGCCGATGCAAAATGAGAGCTACCTGCCAAGAAACAAACCCTGAAATTTAATCCTCATTCGAATAATAAGTAACAAAAGGAATTTTACAAAAGAGACAGGGTAAACGACAACAATAAATACTCATCTTTGGTACACGAATCAGAAACCTCATTCACCGCTTGCATTCTGGAGGACTGTCCGAGTGAAGGGGAAGGATGCAGTAAGCCTTTGATGGGTCCTTGCATGAACAAGGCCCACCATTAGTGCCAATAATAACACTTAAATCTTTTCTTTTGAGTAAAACATATCGACAGTAAAGATAAATTAACCTTTATAAACATACTGTAAGCGGAAATGAAAATAACAAAGATTTCATTAAAGGGAGGAACTGTAAAGCTCGTTTCAAAAACAATGTTGTAGCTTATCTTAAAAATAAAAACAAACATAGTCGTCACGTCTTGGTAAGGAGAACTATTTGCATAACATGAATCTTCGGTAAATCTTCTAAGGACTTCCAGTAAAAATGACTGTAGGAAAACAGAGGAGAAAATCAAATGCTAGACGCAGGAATGAGTATGAGAAAGAATGACTTCGACCAGTTCAAGACTCTTAAATTTTTCATAAATCAAGTCAAGGGATTATTTTCATCGATGAATCACCCATGGGGCTGACTTACTTCATCGAAAACGGCTATAAGAAGACAAGGAAAGGCCTGAGAAGTAAACAGTCTGTCCTAATCAAAAGGGTTATCACAGAGAAGGATATAACCAAATTCAGAAGACAACCCTGTTAACATTGCTAAATATATATCAACCTGCTTAACCTATCAGGGTTTGGGTTAAGGAAGCACTTACCATCGTTTCCTGGACATGTCGTCGAATATAACCATGGCGCGTCCGCCCTTACCACTAGGAGTTCGCCCCTGATACGACAGTATGATATACAGAACCCCAGGGACATTCTTTCCACTATGTTTTATAGTCTTGGCCTCAAGAAGAATAGAGCAACACCTGAAACCCTTCGTAGGAGGAAATGATCGGAAATGACAAAACTGTGAGCCTCCCTAAACCCTAGGCGACGCATTTCCATCTTGGAATTAAATGTGGGAAGTACATAGGACAGGTATCCATGTGACGACATGGGGTTAGTATGGTATCTCGGTTGTGAAGCCAGACGATTACAATAGAGTTCACAGGATGACCATTAATGATTATGCAAAGGTTTATCTATTGTGACAGAGAACCACCTCTTTCGTGTTAAAGGGTGATGCTATTTGGCACTCTATATTAATTTTTCTATTAAAGATTGCCTACCCTTTCATTAACTAAATCAGAAGTGTTATCTCAGTTGTCCACCTCTCACTGTTTTCATGAGATAACTAATTCACCATGAGCAACCACCGGATTCAAGGACCCCAAGTTGACTGTGACTTGGCAGTCACGATATCAGTCTAATGGGAAATTTTAACCATAACCTTATCAATAGAAAACGAGTTAAGACTCCTGAAGTATTAAGATCGACCCATAGATTTATTACGTAAACAAACTTTATGATAGGAACGAACTCTAATATAATTTATGCCTCGATCTTTTACAAGTCCTATGTACATAGCATAAATAACAAGAATGAAGGGGATTTGTATTGTCTAGATACAATTCCTACTCATACTCTAACTGAGATATGATGTTGAGACCTCTTATGGTATGTTTAGGACCTGAAGTGTTAATGAGTTTTTTTTATAATAGAGTCTTATAACAAGTTCTTTTTATAGTGTATTTCGGTGTGACCGAATTGACATCAGAGTTGTACAACTAGCATTTTGCCTTCCACCAAGAAACTGAGGTAGGAACAAATAACAATTTTTTTTTTTATTGTGCAAAGTGGAGGTATGTTACATATGGTATCAGAGAAAAAATTACAACATTGGGCCTGAACAGGGCCACTTTAATTGCTTAATAGATATTTTGTTTTATAAAAAAAAAAACTAATAAATCTTTTGGTTAGAAAAAAAAAGCTCTTTCTATTTTGGTGATTAATTATGGCATCTCAGGACAATGCAGAAAATAGGATGGAAGAAAATCCATAGCAAACACCCCCTGGAGATACAAGGCTGAACAGTGACGGTAGTTCACCCACAAAAGTGTTGGAAACAATGAGGAATCTTATTGTTGAACTTCAAACTTTTAAAGCCGATAATGAAAAATTGAAGAAGGCACAGCAGGAACAGCAAGAGATAAACGAAGTCCTGTTGCACAGTATAGTGACCAAGAAAAGCCCAAAAGACAATAATAATGATGAAGAAGTCAGCAAGAGAGACTCCAAGAACTCAGAACCAGAAACAGAAAAAGGAGATAATTCGTCTAAGGAACACCTCTAGCTGAAGATAGAACTATAACGGACAGAAAAAGAAAACAAGTGGACCACCTTGAAGGAGAATTTAAAAAGATTAAACTAGCTATCTTTGATGGAGAATCCAGGACCGGGGAAGAAGCAGAGGCATGGTTGTTAGACATCAAAAAGTACTTCCAAATCTACAACTATTCCAGCAACATGAAGGTCAGGATGGCTATCTACAATCTGAAAGGGAAGACCAGTATATGGTGGCAAGATATGAAATTGGCCAAGGGCCTAAAGGAGAAACAGTTGGAGTGGTCTGATTTTAATAAGTATTTCAAGAAACAATACCTTTCTAAAAATTATTATGAAAGAAAGACGAAAGAATTTTACGAGTTACAACTCGGACAGATGACGATGGAGGATCTTATAAACAAATTTCTGGAACTATTAAGGTTCGTACCATACATCCGAGAGGATAAAGTAAAAAACCAACGATTTTTAAGCTGCTTACCAAAGTCCTACAGGGACAGGATTGAGTTTGACAACCCCAAATCCTTGAGTGAGGTATTCAGGAAAGCACAAATGTGCTATGATCAGTATAAGCAGCGGGTGGAGTTTCCCAAAAACTGGAAGGATAAGAAGCAAGATCGAATGAACCAGTGGAAGAAGGGATACCAGCCAGCTCCTTATCAGAATGCAGTAAAAAGTTTTCTGAGAAAAGATTCTTACTTTAGTCACCCAAATACGCAGATCAACGGTAAACCGGTAAACCTGGGAATTAAGAAGTTTGGGGACAACTCCCGCGAGCCACTAAAGTGTTGGGAATGTAGAGAGCCTCATCTAAGGAGGAACTGTCCATGTTTGATTTCAGCAAATAGAACTCATGTTCATAATCTGCAATAAGCCTTGACAGTAGGAGACATGGGAAGGAGCCTACATCGGATAAATGAAACCATTGATGGTCAACAAGCTGACCACCAGTCCTCAGTGGTAGAAATTGAAGGTAAAATCCATGACACTCGAATTTATGTTTTAATTGACCCTGGAGCAACACTAAGTTATATTACTCTGAACGTAGTAGATTCAAATAAACTTAAGAGAATAAAGCACGCAAAATCATGTCTTGTGCAACTAGCGACATGTACTAAAAGGAAAGTAAGTGACTTTATTTCTGATTTTGAGTTCAGTTTAGATGGTCAAACTATAAGGACCAATCTAAACATCCTACCACTAGGATCTTACGATATGATTATTGGGATGGATTGGTTGGAACAACACAAAGAAATATTAGATTGTTATACAAAGACACAAAGGCACTACCAGGACTGTCCAAGGTATACCAAAACTGGTATTAGTCAGACAGATTTCAACGATGCAACTAAAGAAATGTATGAGAAAGGGATGTCAAGTTTATGCCATCCAAGTGACAAATCTAGCAGCAAAAGAAGATAAGCCAAAGTTAGAAGACTTTGTTTTCCTACGTGATTTCAGAGATATGTTTGTGGATGAGATACCAGAATTACCCCCTAGAAGGAAAATAGACTTCTCCATAGACCTACTACCCGGTTCCTCCCCTATCTTAAAAGCGCCCTACTGAATGAGTCTACCATAAATGACAGAATTAAAAATACAACTACAGGATTTGTTGGACAAAGAATATATCAGACCGAATGTCTTACCTTGGGGGGCATCAATCCTCTTTGTGAAAAAGAAAGATGGTACTCTAAGACTATGTATTGATTATAGACAACTGAACAAAATGACTATTAAGAATAAATACCCCTTACCAAGGATAAATGATATGTTCGATCAAGTAGGTGGGGCCAAGATCTTTTCAAAGTTGGATTTGTGATACGGCTATCATCAAGTTCAGATAAAAGATGAGGACATAAACAAAACAACTTTTTGGACAAGATATGGACACTACAAGTTCATAGTCATACCTTTTGGACTCACTAACACACCAACCACGTTTATGTGCCTAATGAATAACATTTTTAGTCAGTATTTAGACAAGTTTGTGGTAGTATTTATCGACGATATTCTGGTCTATTAAAAAATGGAAGAGGAACATGATGAACACTTAAGAATAGTTCTGCAAATGTTGAGGAAACACAAATTATATGCCAAATTTGACAAGTGTGACTTCTATCAAAAAGAAATACAATATCTAGGACATGTAATTTCGGCAGAAGGCATTGTCGTAGACCCAGAAAAGACAAAATCCATTATGGAATGGCCAGTGCCTAAAGATGTAGCGAATATACGGTCGTTCATGGGAATCACCGGATATTACCGCAGGTTTATAAAAGGGTTTTCCAAGATAGCCTACCCCATCACATCATTACAAAAGAAAGGAACCAAGTTTAACTAGCCAGAGAAGTGTCAAGATAGTTTTAACAAGCTGAAGGGATTATTGACAGCTGCACCCATATTGAAGGTAGCAGACCCAGATAAGGACTTCATTGTATGTGTTGATGAAAGTAAAGAAGGACTAGGTGGTTTCCTAACTTAGGAAGGACACGTCATTTTTTATGAGTCCCGGAAATTAAAAGAACATGAGTGAAATTATGTCACTCATGACTTAGAATTGGCGGCAGTAATACACGCCTTAAAAATGTGGCGACACTACATAATGGGAAGAAAAATCCTACTATTAACGGATAATAGCGGGGTGAAATATCTTTTTAACCAACCAGAGCTTAATGCAAGACAAGCAAGGTGGCTAGCCTTCTTGAGCGAATTCGACTTTGAGGTCAGACATATCAAGGGTAAGGAAAATAAAGTAGTAGACGCTTTAAGCAGAAGAATCCATGGGCTATTTGAGATAAATATCAGCAAGGTAGAAAGTGATCTGGAACAAAGAATAAGGACAACAGGTATTAGCAATGGAAATTACACTAAGGTAGTGGCAGAATTATAGAACAGTACCGCAAACTCAAATAAGTCAGATCTAAGTATCGATAAGAAGGGACTACTACGATTTAAAAATAGGCTTTACTTACCAGATTCAACAGAGTTAAAATTAACAGTCCTGGTTGAAGTGCATAAGAAACCGTATTCTGGCCATCTAGGTTACCAGAAAACGATAACCACACTTAGAAAACTATTTTATTGGCCTAATATGAAGGGTGAAACCACAGAATACTTGGCTAGGTGCTAAGATTGTCAGCAGGTTAAGGCCGAGAACCAGCATCCAGCCAGCCTATTGCAGCCATTACTAGTACCAGAATGGAAGTGGGAGACCATATTGCTCGATTTTATAACAGGTTTGCCTAAAACTCAGAAATAGAATGATTCTATTATGGTTGTAATCGATAAACTCAGTAAGTCCACACACTTTATTCCTGTAAAGTCTACTTTTAAAGCTATAAACATTGCTGAAATATTCATGAAATAATTTTTTAGACTGCATGGTATTCCTAAAATGGTGATTTTAGATAGAGACGTAAAATTCACATCTGCTTTTTGGAAGGAATTGTTTGCAGGGCTAAATACTAACTTGAATTTTAGTATGAGTTATCATCCACAAACAGATGGACATACCAAAAGGACAAACCAAATCGTAGAGGATATGCTCTGCATGTACATAAGAACAAAACTGAACAAGTGGGATGACTATATACACTTGGTAGAATTTGCATATAACAATGGATACCAAACTTTGGTTAAATTGAGCCCTTTCGAAATAATGTACGGCAGAAAGTGTACGACTCCAATTAGTTGGGATAACCCAACTGAAAGACTCATGGTGGGACCAAAGATGCTCCAAGAAATGGAAAATACGGTAAGGAAGGTACAACAAAATTTGAAAGAAGCACAGGATAGACAGAAGAGCTATGCAGATCAGAAAAGAAGACACTTGGAATTTCAAGTGGGAGACCATGTTTATTTGAAGGTCAAAGCCTGGAAAATCTCGTTGAAGTTAGGGAATTGTGCCAAGCTGGCACCCAGGTTTTGTGGACCCTTCGAGATACTAGCTTGAATTGGACCCGTAGCATATCAACTTGCACTTCCCGCTAATCTTAGAATTCATAATGTATTTCATGTTTCTTTGTTGAAAAAGTATATTCACGACCCTACTCATATGATTGATTGGAACTTGGTATAGGTGGAACCCGAAGGCAAGTTCCAGGTGGAACCCCTACGAATTCTGGACCGGAGAGAAATAGCACTTCAGAACAAAGTCGTCACTCAGGTAAAGGTGCAATGGAAGCACTTTAGTCCTGAGGAGGCCACGTGGAAATTGGAGGGGGGAGTTGTGAAAGTCTCATCCAATCCTGTTCCAAGAAAGGAATGAACACTGAGGATAGTGTTTTATTGAAGGGGGAAAGGATGTGACATCCCCCAAAAATAAAATATTTTTGAAAGTTTAATTTTGCTGGAAAAATTATTTCCATTTTTAGTAAATTCAAAATTGGAAAATTTTTGCCATTTATGGCAATTTTGAATTTCGAATTTGATATTTGTAATAAATTATTATGACTGTTGGGAAGAGATTTGATTTGACTCAACTAATTACTTGACAATGACACTTGTATAAAAACAAAATATTTTATATTGATTGCAGGAGGACAAATGGAACAACCATGTTAAAACTAGTTGACCATGACTCCATGAGTGGGGAACATGTTGGATCTACCCCTAGGCTGATTTTTACAAGTGGAAAATCAATGATTTGGCCATTGGCAGCCCCTAAAAATCAGGGATTTAGAAAGCTGCAAAAATTCCCAAGGGAGGGAAAAATACCTAGGCAAATGAATAAAGAAGCATATGTGAGGAGGCAGGACGCTGCCAAGTATGCTGAGAAGAAACTATTGATTGTTTTTTATTGCTGTTATGAACACTGAATGAGTGTGAGGCAAGGGGGATCAACTACATGGAAGGGACATTGTTGAAGAGGGATTTTCCAAGTTCACCCTCATGGACTCATGGTTAGGCTAGGGGGTGAACCGTGCAAGTGACCTTGACTGCTAGGTTCTACGGCTGGGAGGAACATGGTTGTTCCCTTTGTCTTCCCACAAGTTTATTTCAGATATGCTACTTTCACTCTTATATGTCTGAATGATTTTATAGTTGATGTACTGTACATGTTAAATCTGAATGGAAATGGTTCCTAGTATCTGTATGAATGGTTGTATATTGCCGTAATGTGTGTCGCTGTATTGAATTCAAATTATTTACATATCTATAGAATGGATTGGTTACAGAAGTAGCAAGTTCATTATTTCCTGTATGAACAATTATATATTGGTTGAATGTATTTTGTTGTATCAAGACTAAATTATTATAAATCTGTAGAATGAATTAGCTACAGAAGTAGCAAAGACATTAACACCTGTAGATATGTCCTATAACCAAAGTGAGGATAAAATTGTTTGATCGTAAGATGGGTGGAACCAAAACTTCCGACAGAACCATCATAATAGATCCCTGATTAATGTCTTATCGACTAAACCTGTATGAGGGTAAGAATAAGTTGATTACCCTACTAAATCATTTCGAATAGATTCTGTGACTAAATTCTGGAGTAATTTCTTCTAAGATTGGATTGTCTCCTTTTTGTCTCTCTCGGGTATAAAAGAGACATCTCCTTATATCGAAATTTTTGGCGCAGGTCGACTAAGTATGGATAGTGTTGAAACTAGATTATATATATGCATACAGAATAGATAATTTTACAAGTTCAGATTTATAAAGGAAATTGGAACACCATCTTCCCTTAGTAAAGATGAGTTACTACAGTTCAGGACTCACCCACTATAGACCTAAAATCAACATGTATCATGTATATATATATATATATATATATATATATATATGAACTGGTATACACACACCCTTTCAATTTGACGAAATACGATAACAAATATGGAGTCTAATACCTACAAAAGTTAATACACACAAGGGATCGTATGTACATAAGAAATCTCTATTTTTAGAATATGATTCAGACACGTGAATATTAGCCATTATGAAATAAGTATGGAGCTCGAGCGTTTCAGACCAAACAAACAAATGATACACAGTTACATTGAGGACCGAATGTAATGAACCTAATAGTATTAACGACCACATCATTTAATCCTGGGAGGGTTTCCTCCTTTCGGTAATAAATTTTAGATAATTGGAACAGAACAGAGTTAGACTATATAGATAGACTTAAATCTTTCCAAGGAACAAATACAGAGATTGAAATCATACATTCGGGTCACTATATTGAAATTCGACACTTCAAATAACAACGGCCAAGTATGTCCTTTAAATAAACAAGGAAACAAAATACACAGTAGACCAGTCCAAATATCAAGTTACCAATTTAATATTTTACAAAGACGGGCGAATGAACCTGAAAATTCCTGTGACAACCTTTTTTTCCATTCCCTAAGTCAAATAAACTATTTCTATACAGAACCAGAAGTAGGGCACGATTTTCCCTTAAGCTTTTGCAGAACCTGTGGAATTAGCCGGAGTAAGGGAAATGTCTCGGAACCCGAATACCTTTCATCAGAGACTTGGGCGGAATCCGAGGCCGATGAAAAATGAGAGCTACCTGCCAAGAAACAAACCCTAAAATTTAATCCTCATTCGAATAACAAGTAACAAAAGGAATTTTACAAAAGAGATAGGGTAAATGACAACAACAAATTCTCATCTTTGGTACACAAATCTGAAACCTCGTTCACCGCTTGCATTCTGGATGACTGTCTGAGTGAAGGGGAAGGATGTAGTAAGCCTCTGATGGGTCCTCGCATGAAAAACGCCCACCATTAGTGCCAATAATAACCCTTAAATCTTTTCTTTTGAGTAAAATGTATCGACAGTAAAGATAAATTAACCTTTATAAACATACTGTAAGAGGAAATGAAAATAACAAAGATTTCATTAAAGGGAGGAACTATAAAGCTCGTTTCAAAACAAATGTTGTAGCTTATCTTAAAAAGAAAAACAAATAGAGTCGTCACGTCTCAGTAAGGAGAACTATTTGCATAATAGGAATCTTCTGTAAATCTTCTAAGGACTTCCAGTAAAACGACCGTAGGAAAACAGAGGAGAAAATCAAATGTTAGATGTAGGAACGAGTATGAGAAAGAACGACTTCGACCAGTTCAAGACTCTTAACTTTTTCATAAATCAATTCGAGGGATTATTTTTGTCGATGAATCACCCACGAGGCTGACTTACTTCATTGGAAATGGCTATAAGAAGACAAGGAAAGGCCTGAGAAGTAAACAGTCTGTCCTAATCAAAAGGGTTATCGCAGAGAATGATATAACCAGATTCAGAAGACAACCCTGTTAACATTGCCAAATATATATCAACCTCCTTAACCTATCACGGTTTGGGTTAAGGAAGCACTTACCATCATTTCCCGAACATGCCATCGAATATAACCATGGTGCATATGCCCTTACCACTAAGAGTTCACCCCTGATATGACAGTGTGATATACAGAACCCCACTATGTTTCCACTATGTTTTATAGTCTCGACCGACCTGACACTTTCTTATTTTGTAATTCTTTTCTTTAATTATCTTCAGGGCCTACATGTACTTCCTTCTTCAATTCACTTTTTCATATTCAAAAATCCATTTCTCCTCAACCATGGGGATCTACGTGACATGCCACATACCACCGAAAACAACATGATGTATACTATCCATCCATGGGTGTTGTATATGCATGTGCATTTTCCTTCATTCCAAAATACCTTCATCAATCTTGCGGTCCAAAACCCATGACTAGGGATGACATCAATGAAAACAACCAATATTCCAACAATGTGAACGATCAAGTGATCTTTACTAATTTCTTTCGGAATCTCAGGTTCTGCAACAACAAGGCGTTTTAGTAAAAAAATACCAAATGCATGAGGTACAACCAACACACCTCCTACGTTCCAGCCCAACTTGTTCAATGCGCTGGCATTCATCACTTCTTGTGGTGAAAAGGTAGCGACCAATGAAAAGCATGGAAGTGAAACCCAGTCGATGCTTAAGCTTATTCCGAGAACAAAACTTGCTACAAAATTTTCCATAATAAGCATGCCTAGGGTTTTGACAAGGCGATTGACAAGAGTTTCAATCAATGCAACATTCATTGTTTATAATGATGAATGAATTTGGGCGACTGTCTTCTGAGTAGACACTATACTCTCCATGTTTGTTTGATCGAAACCAGACTTTGAAACTTTAATCTCTTTGTATTTATCTCGAACGTTTGGTTGCCTTTTCATCAAATGAGAAATACAAGAGCCATCACAACGAGCCTTTTCATCCAATGAGTATGTTGATCCCTACTCCATGTAAATCACGACAAGCTGGATAAAGAATACTATGGTGGTTTTCAACGACTTTTTCCATGCTTAAATTTTTTGCTTTGAATATTTCAACACTTTCCTTTTGCTCTGAAGCATTCATGCACCTGTGAAAACAAGCATTTGGAGGCATTCACACACCTGTGAAAATGAGCATTTGGAGGTATTCACACACCTATGAAAACGTGCATTTGGAGGCATTCACTCTTCAAAACAAACACCTGTGTGTGTTGTGGCAGTCGATTTATAGCTTTGACGGTTTGACTCGTAAAGGTAGGTATTTCTTTGATAATTATGGAAATGGAACCTGTTTTACTCAGCGTTGTCGATGTTCAGACAGATGGTGCATTTGAATTATATTTTAAAACTTGTGGGAACTATCCCACATGCAACAACAAAATTGTCTCTGAATTGTTTATATGCATCAGTGTGAATAGATGATATCGACGCGTAGTACGCCCCTTTTGGGCCCCTTTTGTGAGATCCTCCTTCATATGACTTGATGCATGGCACTTTGATTGGAGGTTGGGCCCGTGAGGTAATTGGCCCAATGATTTTGCAAGAAAAAGATTTGATGGAGATAGGTTCGGATAAACCTTTTTATTTATTTATTTATTTATTTTTTTACCAAACTTTTAAAAATAATAACAAAATATTATTTGAAAATTATATAATATAATATATATATGTTTATAGAATTGTATCTTGGTTTAACATAACAAAGGCTACATGACATTTTAAGACCCTTTTCAAAGATTGAGGAGTTGTGGGAAAAGAAATATGGGAGGGCTTCGGAAAATATGATGCTAAAGCTTTGAGATTTTGACCAATTACGACACAAAGATCTGAGAGTTTGACCAATGGTAGAGATCAGAAAAATTGGTGAAAAGTTTAGAGGTTTTCTGCAGTGGAAAAGCTTACACTCGATGACACAAGGATGAAAAGCTAGCACAACCGACATAAATATTGGCGAGGGACACAAAGTTTAGAAATTTCAATATCTGTTCCAACATAGGCTCTATCTAGGGATGGTTCTTTCTTGCGAAGCACCAAGAATAGTAGACCATGTGCCTTCATCCATTGGGCGACCTAAAATCAAACTTGTCAACTCTGAGCCATGTCATATTACCTATGCTTGTTCCGAAACCAAAATCGTTTATTCACTACAATTGAAGAGGTTTTGCACTCGCTGAAATGATATACATATTGCAAACTAAAAATCTCCCTTTGTACAGTGCATTCATTAGGTTATGGAGTCATAATGGATTAAAAAAGAACCATACTGGATGCCAAACTGAATTGGAAACATACTGAAAACCACCGTTGTACTCTAATGCTTGAAGTCAAGCTTATTTATATACATCACCTACTCTAACTGATATCACTACTTTGTTCAAGTATAGGAAAATTTCCAAATCAACCAAGAGAATATCCGACTAACAAACTTAATTATGCTTCCATCTTTGAGCACAAAAATGACATGAGAAACTGCAAATTTCAAAACTTACCTTGGGAGTAGGTACTTACAATTTTGAAATTCAGACCTCAAGAAGTTGGAAATAAAAAATTTAATGCTCCATTTTGACTCCATATAAACTACTAATGGATTGTAGAAGGGAAGAGATATACCACTTTTGTAATTAATCCATACTTCCTCCTACTGGGCAAGCTGTATGAAATGCCTTTGCTCATGTTTCCCACTGCTGATTTATTGTTCTTCTGACACAAAAATGTCGCATTGAAACTCACTGGTCTCTTGCTCAATAGTTTCTAAACAGGGAGGAGAGATTAATTGTTTCAGTAACCCATGCTTATATACTTCATATGCTATCCAAATATATTCTTGATAGCTATCATACACAGGCTGATGTATTTTATGATGTTGTTGAAACAAAGTTGCTTACTTCTCATCGTCTTCAGAAACACTTTCATCATATTCATCAAACAAAGGAGGACTTTCATAAGTTTTCGTGCATGATGAAGAAGAAATTTTCTCTTCTTCATCTTTTGGATACTCATCATAAACAGACTGCTCATAGCACGTTCCAGAATATTGACTTTCAGAAATTTTTGTTTTGTGAGGATCTAGAAAAGATGGTTGAATATCAACAGACTGATTTTCATGAGGATTTACAACTGTGACCATACCTTAAATCTCCATTACATTTGGATGATTACAATCCTCCTGAAACTCTCCATGAAATGGATTTTTGGCAACATACAATTCATCATATTTCAGGGCCTTTACTTGATCATGAAACTGATAAGGAAAGGATTTTTCCATAGCAAAAATACTATGTTCTATATCAACAAACAGTGATTGTATATGGTCTTCCATGAGTTGTTAGTCTTCATGAAGATCTAGAACAATGATTTCATCATCATGTTGTACAATTGAACTATTTTCAGCATCATTAATATTAAAAAATTCATTTTGAAAGTATTCCTCTTGAACAACGGAATTAAAAATAGAGTCATATATGAATGAAATTGAATCTAACACTTCATCTAAAAAAGAATTTGCATCCTCATTGCTACAACAAATCTGGTTGTGATCGGTTTGAAAGCTTTCTAACCTTTCTGCTTCATCTTCATGGAGCTTGGTTTGATATTCTTCTTGAATATGATCACAAGAGCTATCATATTATGCTTCTTTATTAGTGAAATCTTCCTCATGATGGTCATTCATCAACATGAGAAATTTTTTATATTTCTTCCTCCTCTTCAAGAGGATTTGTTTGAACTTTTTGTTTTATGAATTCTATATTGCAACAATCTTCAAAAATGAGTTCAGCTGAATAGATCCTCTTACAATGTTGATGAAAAATTGTGTGAAAATCTTTCAATGAAGGAATACTGGAATGGGGTAAAGATTTATACCAGAGTCTAGAATCTCTTTCCAATGAAAACATAAACAGTTTCACGAGGACATCTTCATGATGTACATCTAATTCATCCATGAGCTTGTGAAATTCAAACAAGTGTTGAGCAGGATTGTCTTCCACATATCCTCCAAATTTAGGAAGGACATCTTCCCAAATTTTAATGTCTGGAACAACATTTGGAAAAACATAAACATTTGTAAAGTCCAAAGGAGAAAACCTTGCAGCAAACAAATTTGACATTTTGAAACTAGTGGAGTCGCCAGTGAATCATGTAGAGTCTTCAAACCAAGGAGTCTCTAGGTGAATGATCACATCCAATTGAATTCTTATTCCTTGTTCACCATCAAGGAATAGATCTAAACGATTGTCGTATCCCAGGGAAGATAACTTTGTTTCTCCATCCCCGACAACGACGCTAGAAAATGTTGTCACAAGAGTTGACTCTAGGCTGTAATAGAGCCAAGCCTTAGCATATTTTGAATGAAATAATAATTTGTTGATTGATCAATCATATGAGGCTTCTAGAACTAGGTCTGAAACAATCCTTTCAATCATTTATAAATCATAAACGAAAAAGAATGACCTCATTTGCCTAATTTAATTAAATTAAGGAAGATGGATAGAAGATAGGGGATGAAGAAGACTGAAACAAAGAGTTAGGAATCTAATTCTGATAAGTATAATCTTTATTTCAATAGAGGAATGACAAAAATCTTCAAAAGAAAACCATGCATATATATAACTTGTAATCTCGGCATAAACAATCAAGCTACAGGTCTTGTTTTTCTCACAGCATAAACAAAGGAAAAGATGAACCTAACGGGCTACCCGATAAATGACTACAATAGAGGTATTACTAAATTAGAGCCATTGCAAGCTGAATATGTAAAGGAAGGAAGAAAGAATGAATGTAAACCTTGAGAAAATGATACAAGAAAAGACATAATTACACAGTGGCGAGGTATAGAATCTCTTAGCTTCTGTTTTATATTTGCTGAAAGAAATGGCATTACAAACCCAGCCCCCAAAAGGCTCTCAGGTTGTTCCCCCCCTTCCAATAAATATACAATCTATTTATTTATACAAATTTGGTTTCAATTGAAAAAACCCTTGGATTACCCACAACCTCTACATACATTATTGATTTTCAATTAGCTGTGTTGGCGCTTTGTCTGACTCTTCGTTTTATCCCAGATGCATGTAATATATTTTGTTCATATATTTATTGCAGTTACCATAATCATTGACACTCGGATTCCATTACCATCTGGTTCTTAAAAATCTCCAGCTAAGCCAAAATATGACTTTGGTTTTGTTTCAATAAGAAGGCCAGTCCTTCTTATCGTGTGCTCACTGTTCAACAACTTTTAAATACTTCCTTGAGGAACTCGCGAGATAGCCCAAAACTCTGATTTCTACAGCTTGAAATCCACATGTGCAAGTCCACAAATTATTAATACCAAATCCGCTCCATCTCATCTCCAACACGTCAGTTGTGATAACGCACATGAGGAGAGCAATAAACCATAAATCATCATAATTGCTAGTATCTAGAATCATAAATTTTCCAATGAGCGAATATATAGTAGGTACCGTGCAATGAGATAACAAGGGTAAGGACACAGATGATATACTGAGTATTCATTCAGGGGCATGAATTTTATGCACAACATACAGAAACTCGAAAGCCCAAATGATGTCGCTTGTTTCCAAACACACTAAGAATATGATATTCGAGCAACTTAATATACGCCCAATCCAAGATCCGTTAAGAATGAAACTGATAGAAAAGCCTACGATTAACAATGATAATATTTTCAAACCAAAGTGTTAATCATGACGAAACAAGCACCCAGGCTCGCCCTTCTCATCCATTTCTATCATCTGTTCATTTTCCACCTGCGTGTGAATACTCGAAAGCTTGACTTCTGCCCTTTTTCTTTGATAGAGGGCATTTTTATTTGACATCCAGAACCCTTACCCATCAATGTTTGATACGTATGGTTGGAACCTTGAGTTCGGGCCTTCGGCCTTCAGGGGAAGGGAGGAGTGGCTATTGAAATTCCTCCGGTGGTCAAAATTCCCAAAGTGGAGTGTGGCACTCGAAACAATGAGCAAGGCAGAAATTAGTGTGAGGAACCTTGAATTTGGACCTTTTGGGGCATGATTAACTTCAAATAGGTTGGACGACCCAAAATACCCCACTGGCATCAATCTAGAGATGATATGAATAGTCGGGTGATCTTTACTAATTTCTTTTGGAATCTCAGGTTCTGCAACAACAAGGCATTTTAGTAAACAGTTACCAAATGCATGAGGTACAACCAACACACCTCCTATGTTCCAGCCCAACCTGCTCAATGCACTGGCATTCATCACTTCTTGTGGTGAAAAGGTAGCAACCAATGAAAAGCACAAAAATGCAACCCAGTCGATGATTAAGCTTCTTCCGAGAACAAACCTTGCTACAAAAATTTCCATAATAAGCATGCCTAGGATTTTGACAAGGTGGTTGACAAGAATTTCAATCAATGTAACATTCATTGTTTGTAATGCTGAATAAAGTTGGGCGACTATCTTCTGAGAAGACACTATACTCTCCATGTTTGTTTGATCGGAACCAGACTTTGAAACCTTAATCTCTTTGTATTTATCTCGAACGTTTGGTTGCCTTTTCATCAAATGAGAAATACGGGAGCCATCACGACGATCCTTTTCATCCAATGAGTATGATGATCCCTACTCCATGTAAATAACGACAAGATGGATAAAGAATATTATGGTGGTTTTCAACATCTTTTTCCATGCTTAAATTTTCTTCTATGAATATTTCAACACTTTCCTTTCACTCTAAAGCATTCACGCACCTATGAAAACAGGCATTTGGAGGCATTCACAAACCTGTGAAAAAGGGCATTTGGAGGCATTCACTCTTCAAAACAAACACCTATGTGTGTTGTGGCAGTCGATTTATGGATTTGACGGTTTGACTCATAAAGATAGGGATTCCTTTGCTAATTCTGGCAATGGCACCTATTTTACTCGACGCTGTCGATATTCGGATAGATGGTGCATTTGCATTATATTTTAAAACCCGTGGGAATTATCCCACATGCAACAACAAAAATGGCTTTGAACTGTTTATATGCATCGATGTGAATAGATGATATCAACGCGTAGTGCACCCCTTTTGGGGCCCTTTCGTGAGCTCCTCCTTCATATTACTTGATGAGTGGCGCTTTTATTGGAGGTTGGGCCCGTGAGGTAATTGGCCCAATGATTTTGCAAGAAAAATATTTGGTGGCGATAGGTTTGGATAAACCTTTTTTATTTTTAGTTTTTTTTTTGTTTTTGACCAAACTTTTAAAAATAGTAATAAAAGATTATTTTAAAATTATATAATATATATCTATATATATATATATATATATATATATATATATATAATTTTATAGAATTGTAGCTTGGTTTAACATAAAAAAAGGCTACATGACATTTTAAGACTGTTACACATTATTTTCGTCATTCCTATGACTGTTAATGATGTAAACCTATCTGTTGCCTTCAGAGGGGTCAGTGGCCTGAGTTCCTGAAGAAACAAGGGAGAAGAACTTTTCCTGAGAAAAGAAGTTCCATTCTCCTTTGTAAAACCCCTATTAAAGAGGATGTTCATAGGTTGCTATATAGGTAGGGTGTGAGAATGTCTGATTCTCACAGGCTGCACCATAGCTAGGTTGCGAGAGGTTCGTAGGTTGCACTATAAGTAGGGTGCGAAAATGCTTACATGTGGGAAAAACAATCGTTTTCTTTAATCTTCTAGAAGGAGAAACTTCCATGGTGAGGTGGCATCCGAATGGTTTGGATCTTACTCACTTTCATGATTTAGTGAGATCATCCTAACCTCCTCACCTTATCCTCTTCAACTTATAAAAGGAGAGGAGCTCTCATGGAGAAGGGCTAAGTTGGATTTGGCTTGGAATTATTAGCTTGGTTGGAGTGTCTTTGAGTTTTTCCTTTGTCAAGATAGATTGTGAATATTATCAGATCTATGCTTTTAGAATTCTTGGAGTGGAAGTGTGTGGGGAACGAAGGACAGTTGGAAGGGACCTTACGACATCAAGGCCATGGTTGTAATCTCTCTTTCACATTTAATATGATATACTAATATAATTCTTTCCTATAAAGCTTGTTGTGTTTTATTGAATGATTCCTTGATCAAATACATAGGTTTATATTGAGTTTATGCTATTACTATCACTTTGGTTGGTTGCATTCTTTTGCAGGATCATCATTGTATGAGTGTTGGAACAGAGCAAAGATGGCGATTGCGAGAGGAAGCGACATTTAAACGGTATGTCACCTATCCCTCTTTAGTTAGTAAATTCAATATTTAAAACTTAAGGAAAGCGTCATGTTCTGGTGTGTTTTGTTCTAGATCTAGGTGGATCTAGGGAGATCAGTTAGTGTCCGCACCTACCGATTTATCCTATAACAAAATTGGTGACTCCACTAGGGAATGGATTGTTTCCTAGCTAGTCTAGCTTCCCTTCCTTTGATTACTTGTTTTCTAGTTTCTGAGTCTGTGGGACATCCATCCAGACTCTCTGGATCTAGAGGTTCACTTAGATTCCCTGTCCTTTTTCAAAATTTTCTTTGATTACAGACATTCTCTCACTGTACCTCTCTACAACCTACGAAAACCATTGATTTTCACACCTTGTTGTTAGATCCAGTGCGAACTTCTCGCACCCTACCAGTGTCTAGCCTGCGAGAATACCTAATTCTCGCACTGTACTCTACTGCTAGGCTGCAAAATTGTTTGTAAACTTTTTTGGATTGGGTCATGTCATCTTTTGATGACCCAAGTTTGCTTTGATCAGTTGGATTGAGCTTTTGGAGCCTATATTTATCTGTTTATAGTCTGCTTGACATTCTTTGAGTTACTTTTAGCCACATTGGCTTTGTTTGGTTTTGAAGGATTAGTCTCTTTCTTTGAGTGTCTTTCAATTACAAAGTGTGTGTTTTCTTTAGAATTGTTTAGGGAAAGATCAGACTTCTTCTGAATAGTTAGTTTTAAAAGAAAACTTTTAGTTTGGGTTTCTTTGTTTTAAGAGAGTTCATTATTGCTTTTAGTGAAATTTTTGAAACAAAAAGATTTAATTTCTTGCTTTGTATTAGATTGGGGGCATCCTTGCATTTGAAGTAGAGAAATTGCATGATTCTTGGAATTTTTTGGTCTTAAATTCCAAAACAAATTCCCCCTCATGGTCGGGGGGGCATGAATCATGCATTGGTATATAGTACTTTTTTCTCATTTCTTGAGAATCTTTATATTGATGAGTTTAATAAACTTTGGGACATCGTGCATATGGGAATGATAAATGTTTTCTCCTTCTCGTAGAATAGCTTTCATCGAAATGAAAAGATTGCATCTTCATCTCTTTGCATAATTTTCGAGTCGGTCAAAACACCATATTGTTCACGCCATTTTCCTCTTGAGTAACAACAACCATAAAATAAAGCGCTTATAAAAACTTATTAGACATTTTTTATACTTTCTGGTAGCAAACCTACATTAGATTAGTTGTAGGGATTTGGAATAGGTGTGAAAGATAACTTTCCAAATTTGCAAACAAACATAGAATCTTAAGTTAGGGAGCGGTTAAATCCACTTATTACATTTTGTCTTGGGAAGCCCTTCTAACACGAGGGTCAATCACGAGGTCGCATTGAGACTGGAAGAGTTACTCACCCTTCTTTGTTGGTCTTGGTGTAGAGGTTGCGCGTATTATGGGGGTCGCTTGAGAGGTATACCCACAATGATGAGTGGAATCCTTTCAAGTTGATTTCGGGCTAGATACCTTGCCCTTGCGCGTGGATCGGACTATCGCTATTTCCCCAGGCATCATTGTAGTGATTGGTAACCTTAGTGGCCTATCTCTTTAGGGTCTTTACACAAGGTGACTATGGAGGGGCAAGTCTTCACGGTACTTGGAATCGACATTGGCCAAACTCACTCGGGCTCCTTGGAGGGTATACCCACGATTATGTGTGGGAGCTTGAACCAGGGTGTAAGTCCATTAAGCAGGTCATCAACGTAACTTTTCCACCCGCTCTATCTCATCCCCTTCTTACATTGTTCTCGCGATTTTGGATTTCCTCACCAACTAGTGTGCTCATTGTGAGAAGGTTTTGTTTGCTTGGTTGCTTACTAGATTTTTAGCGTGTGTTGTTTGTTCTCCCTAGTGTACTCTAGATTGGATTTTTGTTTTTAATGGCGTGAGTTCCCAAAATGACAAATGAAGGAACCTCTACTCTAGGGGAACCTTTTGTTTTTCCTTCTTACGGAAACATTGGTCCTCCTCACATCGCTACTTTGAGCCTTCCAGGTCTCACAATTGGATTACTGGTATGGTTGTTTTCCACTCAGGTAATCCTGAATGCAGTAAGTGCTTCGGTCATAAGCACTTCCCCCCAAGAGCATCAACCTCATGTTAATCCTTCACCATCTTTACCAATAAGATATTCTTCACCTTCTTCACTTGCAAGGTCTTCTTCCATTTAATATTCTTCGCCGAGTGAAAGATCTCAAGCTAGTAACTTGGTGGATAAGAAGAAGAAGAAACGAAAGAATAAGAAGAAGAAAAATAAGTAAGGATCCAAACTTCCAACCACTGTAAAACATGTTGGAAAACAACCAGTTACTCTTAATCATGTTGGGAGTGTTGATGATGTCAATATCACCCAAACAACCCGTAAGCCCAAGTACCCTTGCAGGCTTTGTAAGGGTATCCATATTCTTAAGGATTGCCCTAGTCTACCCAAGGTTATAGAAGTATGGTCTACACACCCTCGCCAACCCGTGTCCTCGACCTCTAAAAAACATGTTGATGACCTCCCGTCAACTAGTCAAGATACCATTAAGAAGAAGAAAAGTAGAGTCAAGTTCCCGTGTATGTTATGCAAAGGGAGTCATCTCACTCACCTTTGCCCTCGTATGGACGAAGCCTCAAAATTCCTTGATGACATGACTATTTCACAACCTCAACTTCCAGTTGCTTATCGCAAGCTTACTCTTGACCCCCATGTAGTTGATGGAATGATCACTTTGGACCCATCGTCGGTCAATCCGATAGATCATGTCATCAATCTGGTCATGTCCTTAATTGAACCAGTTGAAAAAGTGGTCGATCTGATCCCATCTTCGGTCGATCCCACTCTCCCTTTAGAGAGTGCTAACAAAGTGGTTGATCCGATCCCATCCTCAGTCAAACCCACTCTCCTGTTAGAGAGTGAAACCCAAGCGTTCGATTCGTTTCCACCTGTCGACCCCATTCTCCCCTTGGAGAATGAAACCCAAGTGGTCGATTTGATCTCTCCATCTGTCGATCCTACTCTCCCACTAGAGAGTAATCCCGATACTGCCCATGTTTTTCTCATTGATACAGAATCTACCATGCTGGGGGCTATTCCTCCTCCTCTCGTGGAACCCCCTCCAAGTTATGAGGCCATCCATTTTGATTGGGGTGTGCTAATTGGACCTCGTCTTCCCTCTCACATTCCTTTCCAGATTACAGTACATGTTTGTGGTCGAGACGTTCCTCAGACACTGATAGATGAAGGTGCATCCGTTAGTATTTTGTCCTCTTTTTCTTGGCAAGCTTTGGGTTGTCCTCCACTTGCATCAGTTACGCATAATCTGTTATCTTTTAACAGAAGAACTAGTCAACCTTTAGGGTACCTTCCTCATTTTCCTGTAACTTTGGGAGGCAAAACTGTCTTTATTGACGTCATGGTAGTCCAAGAACCCTTGGATTTTTCTTTACTCCTTGGGTGAGATTATGTCTATGCCATGGAAGCTATTGTGTCTACTCTTTTTCATGTGATATCTTTCCCTCATGATGGACGGGTTGTGACTATTGATCAACTTTCATTCATTGACCCTTCCTGGATTTCCTCCCTGAATGGTTCTTATATGTAGATGGTATTTCCCGTGCCACAACTCAATTATGTGGCGTTGTCACCCATGGCTTCAACTTCTGATGAATTAGATCTAGTAGTTGAAATGGTGATCTCTTCGATAGGCTTGTTAGAGACTGATCTCTTTACTCCTGTCACGACCCTCGACATGGTGTCCTTCCAGAGTGTGTTTCTTCCTTCCAGCGAAGACTTCTTGGAAGCCATGACTGAGTTTTGTCCCTTGACATGGTCTCCTTCCGGAGCATTGTCCTCTTGGAATCCATGATCAAAAAGACTTCGAGGATAGTTTTTGTGTCTCTGAGCCAACCTCATTAAAAAATGAAACAGAGGTCTTTGAGCATAGTTTTCTAACTTCAAGCTCGTTAAAAAATGAAACCACTTACGAGGATAGTTTTTTCGTCTCTGTGGCAACCTCGTTAAAAAATTTAACAGAGGTTACGAGCATAGTTCTTTTTTCTGTGCCAAGCTCGTTAAAAAATGAAATAGCTTTCCCCCCTCTCTATTTGAGTCAAGTCCTTCATCTAGTGTTTGAAGCTTCATTCCATTCTCCTTTGCAGATTGGAAGAAATGAAGATTGGGGGGAATTTTCCTACCTCAACCTCTGGACTTCATGCTGAAGTTGAGCCGCTAACTTCTTAAGCTGGGGGCTAAGTACCAACCATGCGAATTCATGGATAATGCATTGGGAAGTTCAAGAATATTTTTTACTTTGGTTCAAGCTTGTGTAAAAATGAAACCACCTACCACAAGCATAGTTTCCTCTGGTTCAAGCTTGTGTAAAAATGAAACCAGGTCCAAGCATAGTTTTGTTTAGTTTTTAAGCTTGTGTAAAAATTAAAATCTATCCCAAGAATAGTTTTGTTTTGTTTTAATGCTTGCGTAAAAATAAAAACAATCTTGAGCTTAGTCTTTGTTCTTTCTCATGATCGTTAATACATGAGAATAAGTTATCGATCTTAGTCTTTGTTCTTTCTTGTGCTCGTAAATATGTGGGAATGTAAGAGAGTATAATTTTATCACTTTTTTGAACTCGTAAAGGTTATACGAAAAAGGAACCCACTGGAGTTCCCTTTAATCTCTTTTCAGAGTCTCTAAACATGAAAAGATTGTCGAGCGACCTTATTCTTTTTCGTATTTGAAGAAAACGTCTGTTGAGCAATAGTTTATCTCTTTTTTGGTCTCATTAGACTACTTTATGAAAAAGGAATTGAGAGAGTTCTCTTTAAGTGTTTTTTAGACTCTATAAACATGAAAAACCCTTGAGTTTTCTTTCTTTGGACTCATAAAACAAACATTGAAAGGCCCATGTTGGATCGAGCCACACTTTCCTAGGGTTCGTTAAACATACTCTGATGGACTCATCCAAAGGATGAGCTTACATTTCAAGCATATGTTATCCTCCTCAAGCTTGTGTAAAAATAAAGAGGTACTCGCCAAAAATGGTGGGGGAAAAAATTGGGAAAGAAATATGTCTAAACATGTATTCCATGGAAGAGTCGCTTTTGAACATGACACCCTTTTACTCACCTTGTGTCTAGGTTGGAAAATCCACTTGTCTCTTGATCATACTCCTTTATAAGATTACAAATCGGTCTGTGATCCTTGTTGTTGAGTCAGTATTTCCAAGACAATTGTTGTGTCGTCAATATGTTCAAAGAGAAATTCAACCCGAAAATCCTTCTATTGCGTCGGCCATTTCTTCAGTTCTTAAGCCTTCTATTGTGGTGGCCATCCCTGAGTCAGTCCTAAATCACTTGTTACTCTGATCTACTTCAAATATTGTTACCTGTTTCATGTCATTGATGTGGGATACATTAAGGCCCTCCTGTGACGAGTCTTTTCCTGTCAACTTCAACTCATTATCCAGGAATTAGACTTAGAAACCAATTGGTACCTTGGAACTTGCATGCCTCAATGGCAGTTTTCCTCACTTTTGACAGTGGGTTTTCATTATTGACCTTTGATCGGAAGGTTTTGCCGAGTGTTCAACCTTAACTCATTGATTCACATTCATTGGATTTTACTAGAGTACCTTGGGAGTCATTGACATTAATGGTGATTTCTCTCTCACTTCTTAATGGTATTCACCAACGACCAGTAATCAAGTGGTTTCTACCATGTTCGACTTCAACACATGTATTCGCATGGTTAGATTCGTACTATAGAGTGGTGGAGATGAAGACCCTGGATCTTTTCTGATAGATTCAGGTTGCGTTGGAGTATATTCAGTTTGTACTATTGCATAGATCCACATTGTATGTATCATGGCTATGTTCACATTTGAGTCTTTAACACATAGATACATAGTGTATTTTTGGTGGCTATGTTCATATTTGAGTCATATCGACATGGATCCATAGTGTATGTTTGGTGGCCATGACCTGTCTTACTTGACATGGATCTTCGCATGCAGAAATTTATGCTCTGAGTCATTTGTATTATGAGTATGGGAATGCCTACCTCAGTGATGATGTATTATTGTACTATATTTCCTTGTTTGTTGGCAGGTTTTCAACCGACTGTTCCTTGTTCCCTACACACACTCAACAAAGTATTTCAGTTATCACTCTATTCTAACTTCATACTTTGGGGGGCTCTCTGTTACACATTATTTTCATCATCCCTATGACCTTTAATGATGTAAACCTATATGTTGCCTTCAGAGGGGTTAGTGGCCTGAGTTCCTGAAGAAAGAAGGGAGAAGAACTCTTTCTGAGAAAAGAAGTTGCATTCTCCTTTGTAAAACCCCTATTAAAGACGATGTTCACAGGTTTCTATATAGGTAGGGTGTGAGAATGGATGATTCTCACAGGCTGCACCATAGATGGGTTGCGAGAGGTTCACAGGTTGCACTATAAGTAGGGTGCGAGAATGCTTACACGTAGGAAAAACGAGCATTTTCTTGAATCTTCTAGAAGGAGAAAATTCCATGGTGAGGTGGCATATGAATGGTTTGGATCTTACTCTCTTTCATGATTTAGTGGGATCGTCCTAACCTCCTCACCTTATCCTCTTCAACTTATAAAAGAAGAGGAGCTCTCATGGAGAAGGGCTAAGTTGGATTTGGCTTGGAATTATTAGCTTGGTTGGAGTGTCTTTGAGTTTTTCCTTTGTCAAGATAGATTGTGAATA
>ML799636.1:67274-79701 GCA_009831015.1 Picea engelmannii
TGAAATCAGTATTTATTGATAAATCTAAGTTACTGAAGTTGCTGTTATGAAAATCAATATTATGCTAGGAAGTTATTGTTTCAGTTTACTAAATAAAATGTTTATGAAACTTAATGATGTTTAGAAATATTCGGTTGTTACATTATGAGATATTTTATTTATTATTTATATGCATTATATTAGACAGTTTCCAGTTTTTGAATAATGTTTTTATTAGTCCTGTGGAAGGCCAGGACTCTAGTTATGCAGTTTACTATAAATTTATGCTAAATTTCTAATTGTAAATTATATATATATATATATATATATATATATATAATAAAAAAAATTATCTTCATGATCTTATTGGAGAATACATTAGAAGTCTTAGTGCAAACTTCGATATTCCTAGTGCGTTTGTTCCTAAAAATTCATTTCTTTTAGATGTTTATTTTTCATTCATCTTACAACCAAAAATACAATGTCTTCATTATATTCTAAGTTTCAACCTATATTAACACATGCATTAACATTGCATTTGAATGTCAAAGTCTATTCTAACAATTGCAATGCAATGTCTTCATTATATTCTAAGTTTCAACCTATATTAACACATGCATTAACATTGCATTTGAATGTCAGGATCTATTCTGACAAATGCAGCCATAGTAACTCCACTGCCTAGACATCATTGCTTCACCATTGTTCCTTCCCTCCACAACCTAGACATTGTCCCTTCATAAGATGGTGTTTTGAGCTTGAGTTTGCACCATTGTTCCTTGCCTCTGTCTCCACTTCCTACACCACTGTGAAGGCTACCTTATCAATCACCTATAGAACACTGCCTTAACTTGTTTTTACCCTGCGACGTTGCTAGGTAGCATGGTTCATGTTTGGCCCTAATGATTTTTATAGTGATGTCAGGTTTAGTCGGGGGATTCAAGAACTATCTTTTACCAGTACAAATTGGGGCACCAGACATGGTAGTAGTTGCAATGGACTGCTTTGACATAGTAGTGGATCTAATACTAATAGGATTGAGGGGCGATTGAAGAAAGAAAAGGGCTTGGGATTTCTTAAGTGGTTACTGTGGTTGGAAGCATAGTAAAGAGAGTTGTTACACACCCCGGTATGATGGATAGACCGTTGAAGAGGCACGATATAGGAAGAGAAGAGAAGGATAAGCGAGAGAACCGGTGGTAGAGAGTTTCGAAGGAGCTCATGAGACAGGAGGATATTGTTGGTGAATAGAATAATTCACGACCTAAAATAACGCTATAGAATAATTGTTGGTGAATAGAACAACGTGGAAATCTAAGCTAGATATGGGGCATCTCCATTCGCTTAGAAGAAATCTTTATGCAGAGAAACATCAAGAAGGGACTGCAATAAAGATAGCAGATGAATCTTGAAATCAGATCAAAGACTTCTATCAGGTGAGATGAAAAGGATCCCCCTCAAAAATGTTCAGATAACAGTCTACTTGAATCTATTCCTAATTATGGATCCTACTAGAAATTAGAATATAGTAGAAAGGACAGATCTGGATCCAAGTCATAATAGTCTCAAAAGATTCATTTGGCAAATCTGGGGGTTTATCTATTTGGGTTAACCCTGCATAAATAACAATTGAAGATGTCAAGTTTGGAGAGCACTGGATATTTCCCTTAATTTTGGCCAAAGAGTGGAACCAAAAACAAATCATCATATGGGCCTATCCTGACTATCATGAAGCCCACAAGATGGAACTTTCTTCCTCTGTCAAGAGAACTAAACAAATACTTTCAGTGGATATCGGGAGGAGATATAAATTCATTAACAGAATCCCATGGAAAGAAAGAACAAAACGTAAGATCAACTCTATTCTCCCATATTTCATTAAAAATATCCTTGATGATGAAAATTGGATGTCTCAAGGGTTTTTAAATCAGAATCTTTCATTTTCAAAGTAGACATGTCTGACCACTGGTCAGCTGGTCTGGACAACTTTAAAGGAGATAAACCAGCAAATATTGTTTTTCGATTTGAACTTATGTGGTTTGCATAATCTTGAAAACAGGTTAAAGACCTAGAATAGGGAGGTTTTTGGAACAGATAGAACAAAACCTCCAGAAGAGAAGCTGGCCAATCTACTTGACTCCCTATATAAAAAGAAGAAATATATTGGAGACAAAAGTCACGAATTCAATGGCTTAAAGAGGGGTACAAAGGCTCTAAATTTTTTCATGGAGTCTCTCAGAAAAGACGATCCTCAAACAAAATACCCAGAATACACTCTGAAGATGATAGTGTCATTGAGGGACAGTTGAATTTATGTTACGTAACAATAGCCTACATTAAAAAAATCCTCTCGGATGATAGGGACAAACATCAAGGAAGTGTTTACTTTATTACAAGGAAAATATCAAATGACATAAATAGAAGACTTGTGGCTCCAATATCAGAAGAATATTGCAGGTTATGAATTTTCTGTGATTTTTTTTTATCATACGTTGTGAATTTTTTGTTATCATACATCGTGGCTTTAAATACTGTAAATTTTGATTATTATAACGTCCAAGCGGACAACTGCAAGGATTTTCGGGCAGTTTTCTGGCGAACTTTGGCCCTAAAGAATCTAGAGAGTACTAGAGAATCTAAGTTGTTTGGCGTCGTTTTCAGGTTCCTGTAGCTGCAAATAACTGTGAACAACCCCTGTGAGAAATACAGGAATTCCAAAGCCGCTTCCAACAAAAGTGGCGAGGACAACAGGTCAGGAATTATTCTATTCACCAACAATATTCCCCTAAACTAAAGCTATAGAATAATAGCAACAATGGATTCTACTGGCACGGGATATGGATTTTCAACAACCGCTGGTTATGGGTCATAAACCCAAGAAGGCGAATCTAATACTGTTGGAATATATAATTCCTACTTATCTAATATACTTGCTAATGTATTGAGAGGTAGAGTTAATCTCTACATGAGTTGTGTGATCCTATTATTAAGAGGTTGTTAGAGAGTTGGATTTGTGAGATCCTTGTTTGGTGTGTGGTTGAGATATTTTCTCAACCTCCCCATTTATCTTTAGAATAAGTTGGATCTGATAACAACCTGTACACTCTATATAATAGAGTCCATTGTATTGATATTGTAAGTAATAGAATATTTTTTTATATCACTCTACTCTCCCATTTTAACATGGTATCAGAACATCAGGACTGGGCATAACTCCCTCACGGGAGTGCTCAGGAACAAGTGGAGAGTAGAGTAGATTGTCGATAATTACTGCTATGTGTTTGCAGTAGTTTGTTTGTCCAATGTGTGAGCTATGGAGCAGTCCATGCATTAGTTGTGTGAAGGATCGATTCACAATGAAGAAGATGAGTTGTCTAGTGTGTAAAGAAAGTTTCCTTGTGGGATAGAGTAAAAGAGGAGAGTCGTCATTGTTGTGAGCATGAGCTGGAAAAGAAATATCAGTGAAAAAATTTGTCATTTAGTGAAGACTCGCGGCGTGGGCATTATTGTGTGGAGGAGAATCTATAGAAAGGAAGAGCGCATCATATAGCCATATTGAGCATCTTGAGAGGCCACAAGCGTGTAATTCTATTGTGTGAACGTGAAGGAGCCCATGTGGAGGAGTATTAATCCTTAATTGAATTTCTGGATAATTCGTCGATTTGTGCTCAGTGGAAACTGTGAAAATCTGTGTGCTTAAGGACGAGTCGTAGAAGACTATGCGTCGAACCATCGATTTTTCACATGGAGGAGTCATGGAAGACCGTACACACCATTGAAATGTGTATCAATGGTAAACCCAAGCCGTAGTTTGTCACCTGTCAACTGCTTGAGAGTCAGGCAGTTGACAGGTGACAAACTACGGCTTGGGTTTACCATTGATACACATTTCAATGGTGTGTACAGTCTTCCACCAGTCCATCTCACATTGAGGTTTTGATGCAAGGGGCGATGTTAAGGTTATACTGGCAACCAATCGGATTGATAGTTTAGACCCTTCTTTGCTACGGCCTAGTAGAATAGATAGAAAGATAGAATTTCCTCTTCCTGACATAAAAACAAGGAGGCGCATATTTCAGATACATACTGCAAGGATGAAACTCGCAGATGATGTTAATTTAGAAGAATTTGTAATGATGAGTTCTCCAGAGAAGATATCAAAGCCTAAGGAGAGGGAAAGATTGAAGGGCGTGTGACAAACCACTGTCCATGATATTGCAAAGGACTAATTTCTTTGAGTTTTGGAGAGGAGCTGCAATTACTGAGTATAGGAGTTGCTATTGTTGGAGTTTGTTGTTGTTTGCACCATTACATGGAGGTGTTATAGCGAAATGAAGTGAGGTGTACGTGCTCATTCCGTCGGACTCACACAATGTTGATTGTGAGAAGTGTGATTGAGTTGTGATATTTTTCTTTTTTGGTTTGAAGTTGTGAGTATTTATTCAAGTTGTGTGAAGTGGTTATATGTGTGTCTTGGTCAAGAATGATGATGAGATGTAAATGGACATATGTAATGGGCTTGTAATGGTGGGCATATGATTGGTGAGAGTAATCTTGATATTGTTATAATGCATTTTGAATGTTTTTTGTACTTGATTGAATGTTGTAAGGGGTGCATGATCGGTTGTACCCGACACCCAAGTTTTTGGTCCAAGTTGTAATGCTTAGCCATAAGCAAGCTAAATTCCCTAGGTTTGTTGTAAGCCCAGTTAGTAAGGCATAAACATGCATATGTGTTGTAGCGTAGAAGCACATGTGATCATAGGATGTGATACTCTCTCATAGGCAGAGAGGTTGTTGTATCAAGTTGTGGAATTAACCACTAGGGTAGGTACAAGGGTGGCAGGTGTACTCGTATGCTAGCTTGATGTTGAATGCATGTGATCACAGGATGTGATACTCTCTCATAGGCAGAGAGGTTGTTGTATCAAGTTGTGGAATTAACCACTAGGGTAGGTACGAGGGTGGAAGGTGTACTAGTATGCTAGCTTGATGTTGAATCAGAGAATTTGAGTCTTCAATTAAGGGGGGAATGTGAGATGGAATAATCTTAGAGTATAAGGGACCAAGTTATGTTTAAGGGAGAGTTTAACATTGATGAACCATGTAGATGAAAAGCATTCATAGAGAACTGGCAAGTACAACGGATGTTACCCATGTATCTCAGTAGATGGACTGTTTTTTATATGGACCTCAATAATCAATGATGGACTTCAATGATGGAGATATGACCACAAAGATATTTAGATAAGTAGTCATTAAGGGAGAGTGTTGGAATATATAATTCCTACTTATCTAATATACTTGCTAATGTATTGAGAGGTAGAGTTAATATCTACGTGAGTTGTGTGATCCTATTATTAAGAGGTTGTTAGAGAGTTGGATTTGTGAGATCCTTGTTTGGTGTGTGGTTGAGATATTCTCTCAACCTCCCCAGTTATCTTTAGAATAAGTTGGATTTGATAACAACCTGTACACTATATAATAGAGTCCATTATATTGATATTGTAAGTAATAAAATATTTGTTTATATCACTCTACTCTCCCATTTTAACAATCGATGATCAGTGTTAAGAATATTGAAAGAATAAGTTTAGTTTCTGAAACAAGAGATCTTGTTCTTAAACAAGAGTTTCCTATCCTCCTTAATTGTTGTACCTGAAACTGTTGTTGGAGGGTTTGGAACTCTTGCGTGTGTCAAAGTCTATGTCGGATAAATAGTCATTCTTTGCCATCACAACAGTCCCCGATCGTCCTTCTTCTGCAAAGCATATACACAAACAAACACATATAAGAGCAGAGTTACTCATCCACGCATCTATGACTTCCTAGGTCATGTTGCGCGTATAGTTGCATGTGGCCATGAGGTAGGAATCTTCTCAAATGAAAAAGGCACATAGAAGAGTCCTAAATGCAAATTTTCCTCCGAGGAGGACCACACCCTGACCTTCCACCTGATGGAACTCTGAAATTTAAGCCCCTCTGGGTCTGAAATTTTGGTTTGAGCCCCGAAAGAAATGGAGTACGCAAACGCTGCTTGCTTCTTATTCATCGTCGAACATAGGTTTGGTATATCCTTTCTTGTGCTTGGTCGGAGTTCGGGCTCAGCTTACCCGGAGACACTAGGCACATCAATACCCACCCAAGCACGATTCAGCTTCACCCAACGACAACTGAAACAAAGCAAACCCCATTTCTCAAAATGAAAGTGCCCACAAGGTTGGTTGATTACGGTCTGAGACTCGTGTCCTTACAATCTTACAATCTTGAATGCCCACAGAACCACTTCCCTTTGTGCCAAACCCCCATTTAGTTTATTCATCTGAAACATGGTACAAGACATGAAGAAACAAATTATCGCTCCTAGAAGTTATAGTGACAGCAAGAGGAAATAAACGACCATTATACAAGAGAAAAGGGAGTTTCTTGGAAAGAGGGCATCGGCCATATTTTTCTTGGAGAGAGAGATTTCTATGACTTCTTCAAATTCGAATACGACATTTATGTAGGCAGACATGGGCGAGAGATAGAGAGATTGGCTAATGGGTTGTATTGGCTGCTTCCTATTCCAATTCATGCTATGCAACTTGATGGCCACAATATAAATTTAGACGTTCTACGAACAAAAATAAAATAACCTTGGAATAGGATCACTGCTTATTGCCCTACGATGCCGCGAATATTTAGACATTGATAGATGCAAGAACTACTATTGTTGAGATTGCGCAGGCATTGCAAGCATGTCCTCCTTTATCAAATCCTAGGGACTCCCCTTCAACCGGTGCTTGTTACTGTACAAAAAACTATTGTTCGAGCATGTTAACATTTGTTGTACAAAAGACTAGGTTGTGTCGAGGCTTGGTGGGCATTGCAAAGTCAAGCTACAGATACAGCTTCAGATCATGTTTTCCTCACCAATTGGTAGCATGTGATATTGGTGTTGCCATTTGTGATAAGCACTGACAACAACATAACACTGACATCTGTTGGTTGTGCCATTTGTAATATTTCACTCATAAACTCGTCATTCTACACAGTTACCAAGTCTGATATGTCATAGGTTAGGTGGTGGGTCCATGTAGTCAACTTAACTTGCACGCCAGTGCTGGCACTTCATGGCATAATCTGTAGGTTCATGGAAAGTGGCACAGATGGCAGGTACTCCACAAATAATAACGGAACCAAGCAGCCAAGTGGCAATTGAGAGTAGTATTTTAGTAGAATCGTGGCCAAAGAGTGAAGCGCAAACCACTATGTTTACCCAGGTTCTCTTTCCTGATCTCTCCCTCTCTTTTATTACGAAGCCTTCGGGGATTCTTCTGCGGACTCCCTCAACAACTCTGTTCGCATTTTCAATTTCCCTTCGGGAGTTGTTCAACTCAAAGGTAAACCTGGTTGTTCGAGTGCTTTGCTCTCACAATGGGTGTTCTTTGATTCCACTTCTCCCTCTAATTATACTGATTTCTCAACTTTCTGCAATGCTTTCTTCTCATTTTGGGAGGCCAGATTTAGGGTTTCTTCGCTCTAAAAACCTTAATTTCCCCCCTGGTTGCTAGATTTTTTTGTGTTGCTAGACTTTTTTTGTGTAAATTTTTTAATTTTCATTTTTCCACAACATCGGATCTGTACTGGTATCATTCACACTTTAATAAAAATGAAAAATGCTGGAACCATAGTATTGCATGCTTAGCAATGATTCAGGAAACCAAAAAAAATTGCCACTTATTTTATCTCTTAATACTTTGTCAACTGGCACATACCTATTGCTATTTGGTACTCTCCATATCCTAATCAACTAAGGGATGGTATTGCATACCCATCAATGATTCAAAGGAACCAAAAAAAAATGCCACGTATTTTTTCTGTTAATACTTTGCTAAGTGACACATATCTATTGTCATTTGGTACTCTCCATGCACATAAAGGAGCATATGGTTGTTACGTGTAATTACCATTCCATACTCTCCATGCACACAAAGGAGCATATGATTGTTACCTGTAATTTGTTTAGAGTTCCCACTGGTTTGGACAACACACTGAATGCCACCATTTGGCACATAATAGCAAAGATGAACGAAATGTTTAAGTGATGGTTGTTAAGGCTTTTAAACATGGGTCTGTAAGCTACCAAGGAGTCTCAACGAATATAATTGCTTCATCCCTGTACCATAGAGAAGCGTCTCAAAGTTTGGTTCAGGTGGAAATGTGTCTATTGATTTGGTCAACATTTATAGCCAACGAAGAGTAAGCTCACTAAACCTCTACAACCAACGAGGAGGAGTAAGCTCACTAAACATCTACAACCAACGAGTCGGGGGTAAGCTCACTATTTAGTGCACCAGAATCAACTAGTGAAAATGTTGTGCATGATTAGGTAGATAGATATGTTGTGCATTACTTTTAAAATTTGTTCACCTAAAGTTATAGCAATGCGATACTTTTAAAATTTGTTCACCTTAAGTTGTAGCAGTGAGTGAAAATGCATCCTTGATAGATTTTGTTTTATCATTTTACTTGTGAAGAGATATTTCTAATGATAGATTTGCCAGGCCAAGCCATGAGAGAAAAGTGAGAAACACCTCAAGTTGCATGTCTTTTCGGATTTGTGGTGAACATCTCCTCTGTTTCATTCACATTCTGAAGCAATATTACATATTTGGTACTCTTTTGTCATTCTTATGCTTGTTCTTCCTTTTGAAAAAAATTATCGGGAAAGTGACATTCTTTCCTAGCTCTTATTTCTGCACTTTCTTCTGAAAAACTTCCTAGGAAAATTATGTTAAAATCACTACTCAATGCCAAAATTGTAGCACATTTTAAAATATTGGAGATGGCATTTGCAGTGCCAACATATAACTTGGAAAAAAAAATAACATTAGTTTATGATTTTAGATTTGATTGTTCCTACATTGTTGTGGAAACTCGTGCCGAATACGATAGAAGATGAATGAATTGTAGGGATTGAATAATTTGTAGGTGAAACAATAGTCACAGCAAGCAGAATTTGCAAAACTGGTCGCTTATAGTTTTCCACATAGAATCCATACATATAATCTCCATAATTTTCCTGGCTTGATGTCTCTGCCTTTCTAGCTCCAAAGCATACAGGCTGCATCTCTAAAATCAAATATAATATCTATAGTAATCGTTTTAAATAGAGAATTGCAAGAATAATTATGTTCTATGAAGATCCATGTAATGAACTATCAATAGATAGGCTCAGGAATCGACCTAGATGGGATGAAATGAAACTAGCCTATTTAATTTTTTGCAATTTTGAAGCTATTAGTATCTAAAATCACTAATCAAAGCCATAATTGTACCACATTTTAAAATATTGGAGATGTCATTTACAGTGCCAACATAAAACTCGCAAAAAAAGAAAAAGGTGACGTTGCCCCAATGCCATGTCCTAAGTAGTTAAATTCAAAATATTATGCAATCTTTTAAGATTCATTTCTTAAAGCCTTGCATTTGCATTCTAAACTCCCTCGTGTTCAAGATTCGAAGCCCAGACTTACCTTTGAGAAGCAGTCCATCTCCAGTTGCATTTCACCACCTCTTTCACTACAATGCAATCAAAGTTTCTTCCTTTTAACCCTTCGCTCCTTCAAAATGTGTTTCCCTTTCCACTTTCTCGTAGAATGATCATTGAATGCATTTTCTCTGCCCTGAGGAACAATAGTTAATACTAGCGAGGCTCTTGATATGTTTTCCATAACCACTGAAACTAGTTATGGACGGTAGTTTCTTGTTTTCCTTTTCCCTATTTTTGTTTACTTTAATCATCTAACACAGCGTGAGTAATATCCATGGATATAGTTTCCACTGAAAGTGTAACAATAAACTTTATCTCAACTTTATTTTGTTATCAAATAAATTAGTTTAACTTTATCTTATTCTTAACACTCCATGTGCCTAACCTATTTTTATAGGTCATCTTTCCTCATCACCTCTCAACAAGCTATAGATTCAAATATTACAAACAAGTATGAATTATATTTTCTAACTATTAGTTCATGTAGGTGGGATTATTGTAAATTTTATAACAGTTATTAAAAATTAAATATTAATTTTATTTATATGATAAAATATCTTTAAAATTAAAAGACAAATGTAGGTGGGATTATTGTGAATTTTATAACAGTTATTAAAAATTAAATATTAATTTTATTTATATGATAAAATATTTTTTAAATTAAAAGACAAATGTAAGTGGGATTATTGTAAATTTTATAACGGTTATTAAAAATTAAATATTAATTTTATTTATATGATAAATTTATTTTTTTTAATATTTTTAAAATTAAAAGACAATATTGTAATTATTATTTTAATATTTGAAAGTATTATTTTATTTCTTGAAAAAAGAAAAAGTTCAACATGTTAAGGAAAATTTTGTATTAAATATGAATGATATTTTTTTTCAACCTAATGAAAATTTTCATTTTCATCTTGAGGAACTTGATCCCTCTTGGCACATGGTAGATTTGGATTTAAGATGGATTTAAATTGATTCTTAATAAGTAAATATGTTCAACACAAAAGGAATTAGGCATATCCATCCCTCCTATTGAGTAAGACATAGTTGAAATGTTTTAACCATGATAATTTTTTTTACTTTCAGTTACTTTATATGTTTTATATACTTTATAACAAGTTTTTCGCCTTCTTGACCTATGCTTTAGCCGACTCTAAGAAATTTTATAGATACAAGTGCTTTGTCTCCCAGGCCCCTTTCTTATGTTTTACCGCAGAATGAGGTTTCTTATAGGATGAGGCCTCTTGAGAATTGTCTTCATTATGCCTCTTATGACCTCTCCCCCCTTTGCTAGACCTGGGAGTCATATTATTCCAATTGCAGAAACTCCAAAAAATATTTGGCAACCCTTGTAACACCACCACAAATATAACGAGGGATATACTAATAAAACACCATAGCCTGGTCACTACAGACCAGTCTTCTTCCCTTGTCCCCATGCCCAACCACAAACCAAACATAAAGAAACCCACCAAGTAACAATATAAAAATATGAGGGGAAAATATAGCATGTGCACCCGTAACCACGCGAAGGAAATGAAATGAGACATGAGTGCTAAGAACCAGAAAGAAACGACATGATTACCTAGAGTCATGGTGGGTGAGCGCCCAAGGAAAATTAAGGTCCACACTCCATGCTCCCCCCTGCTGCCATACCATGCATGTCACCAATCCCATGAAACCCCTTGATGTGCCTCATATAGTCAGTTATTCTTCTCTTCTCTGAGGAGAATTATGCTTTCATTCATTTCTCCACTCCTCATTGGGAAATTATTTCTAATGAAGCTTGCACTATAATTTCCTTCCCGATATTTGATCCTCTTGGCATTCATGGTAAAACCTGGCATGTACTGCTCCATATCCATGTCTACCACAAACCCTAGCATGTACCTCTGTATCCATGGCCCACATAAACAATATGTTTGTTTCTAGTGGGAGGAGCCCCGTACTCCCTCCCTTGTCACCTATTCACCCTCACCTTGACACTGGAGCCCACCACCTGTATGTTGTCTCTCCCTGCCATCAATGTTTATCGTGGTGGTGGCAGAGTGAGACACTACCATGGTCACCTCACCACTAGTTAACACCCCATTAGGGTAATTGATTTTTTACTTTCAATTACTTTATATACATACATACATATGTTTTTCCAATACACTGCATCCAAGTGATTTTTTACCAAGATGTGTTGGATGGGTATTGGTGGTTTGTACTGAGAATATTTTTGGAAACAATAATGTTATAATTCCAACCAAGGAAGATAATCAAGGTAATGGAAACAAAGAGTGATACGTAAATGTTTTGTTTCAAAATTTATATTGTGTATGTGCCATTTTATTATGGGTATCTATAATTAGCCAATTATGTTTTTTTCTTCATTTTATAATGTTGGATATGAAAAGTTAACAACCATTATATTGAAAATACATAGTAAAATCATATAATGTGGTTTGATATATTTTTAATGTCATATTTATTGTTTATGATTGAAAATTTATGTTGTATTATATTAACATATGTTTATGTTAACTTTTGAGGGTGCGTGCGTGAATTTGGTGGACAATAAAGTGGAAACGGGGTGAGCAGGAACGTGTGCACGTTCCTGATGTGATAGGTTCAACAAATCTCGAACCTTCACCCAACAAACCACGTAGACACATTCCCAAGAAATTGTGCACATCCTCAAGAACACATGTGTGTTCTAGAGAAACACGTGTTCAAGAACGCCCACACGTTCCTAAAAAATTGAAATTAAATAATGCGCAGACGCTTTAGGAATACGCACGTGCTTTAGGAACACACATGTGTTCCTAAAGTACCTGTGTTTTATTAGGAACATGAATGTGCGCATGTTCATGTTAACAAAAAATATCCCTCCCTCTCTCTCTCTCTCTCTCTCTCTCTCTC
>ML799636.1:80103-110249 GCA_009831015.1 Picea engelmannii
TCTCTTCCCCTCTCTCTCTCTCTCTCTATGCCCCTCACTCTGTATCCCCCCCCCTCTCCCTCTTTCCTTCTATCTCTCCACATCTCTCTCTTTACCTCTCTCTCTCCCTTCCTCTATTTATCTCTCTTCCCTCCATCCTGTTGGAAACATGCCAACAAATTTCGTCATGCAGTTACATGCAGATGCACATGCGCATGCATGCAATATATTTATGAATTATTCATGTAACTATGTGATCTATTCATGATCAATATGTGTAACTGAGTGATAGATGTTATATATATGAGCATACCCATAGAGGTAGAGTACAATGCGAGTGCAAGCGAGTACATTATGTGAGGAGAGGATGGTTGTATGCCTATGAAGGCTATTGTAATTCCCCCTTGAATAAGAAGAAGAACGATAATCATTGCCCATTTTTTTTTCTTGATTTGGGTTTCCACATAAATCACTGTGTCAAGTGTATGATTGATGTGCTTGGTTTTATGCGTGTTTGATCTTGCTAAATTAATTCTCTGTTATATGCTATGTTTTTCTTCTGCTGCCTAACAAGTGGTATCTGAACTCAGAGTTGAAGCAGCAGAGAATGAAGGAGACAAGAATTTGGTCGTTGGATTGAAGAGTCGAGCCGACCCGAGTGAAGTGGAAGTGGATAGCCAAGGACGAGTTTTATTACATCGCTTCGGGTTGTCCCTGTGGCACAGTGCGACGATAGCACACAAACTTATAGAAATTTCAAAAGTTGTGGAATAGTCGTGTGTCGTACATAGCACACAATGTAACGTCGTCGCAAACAGAACACAACACTTAGTGCGACATCGTCGCAAGTCCCAGTTTAACAAGGTACAACGATTTGGGTGAAAATAGTCGTAGGATTTCCACTAACAAAGTGCAAGGATTTCCTAATCGTCGCAAGTGATACTCATACAAGGTGCGACGGTAAAAAATTAAAGGAAAAAATTCGATGGTTTAAAAAAGGTTGTGAGTGGATGTTTTAATAAAGGTGGGATATTAATTTAATATGAAAAAAAGGTGAGGTGGGTTAATTTTATTATGCCCATGGTATAATATACCTTTATTGAATGAGTATGAGTGGAGGATGTTTTAATAAAAAGTGAGGTGAAAGGGTGGTTTAATAAAAGGTTTTTTAAGTTTTTTTTTTAAACCTTTTAATCAAATTTTATATTTTGGGGTTCAACCTTGAAATACCATTATTCCTCCATATTAAGAAGACTTGGTATTATATAAGAAGTGGTTTCTGGAGTTTTTTTCTGCTAATGGAAAAAGTGCAGAGTTCCAAGTTTGAGGTGGAAAAGTTCAGTGGTAAGAATAGCTTTGCGCTATGGAAGCTCAAGATGTGAGATCTTCTTGTGCAACAAGGATTGCAAAAGGCCTTGGCTATAAAATCAAAGAAACCGGCAAGCATGATAGACAAGGACTCAGAGGATCTGGATGCAAGATCCCTCAATACTATTTTTTTGTGTCTAGCAGGTGAGGTGTTGTTTAACATCGTCGAAGAGACAACAACAAAAGGTTTGTGGACCAAACTAAAGAGTCTGTATATGAAAAAGAACTTGTCAAACAAAATATTCTTAAAGAGACAGTTGTACAACTTGTGGATGAAAGAAGGTATGAAAATTACTGATCACCTGAATTTATTCAATACTTTGATCTATCAATTAACTAATATGGATGTAAAGTTCGAAGATGAGGAGAAGGTGGTTACGCTACTGTGATTGTTGCCTGAGTCTTGGGATCATCTGGTCACAACTGTGTGGTTTAACACAATAGATGTCATTGCTTATGGCATTGTTGTGGCAGCTTTGTTGTCTGAGGAGATAATGAAAACATCCGGTAAAGAAACCTCAACAGCAGAATCAATGGTGGTTAGAGGTAGATCTATAGAAGGAGGAAAAGGTCAGAAAGGTACAACCAGGTCTAAGTCAAAAGACAGTAAGGGTGAGGAAAAATGTTGGTTTTGTGGCAAATTTGGGCATCTCAAGAAGGATTGTTGGAAAAGACAACAACCATCCAAGGAGGACTCCACAATAGAAGCAAATTTAGCTATAGGTATGGTTGATGAAGTTTTGTCTGTCTGTTGTGTCTCACCACCTGTGTTCGCATAGAAGGTACATGGCGGTGATGGTTGAGTCACCGTGAAATAATAATAATAAAAAAGATTGTATTTACTTTGGAGTTGTATAAATTATTGATTGCATGTAAATAGGCATATGTTTTTAAGACCTGGATAGGCATGTGTACCCCTGGTTTATCAGGTCACCTGTTGAAACAGATATTAAAATTTCTAAAACTTTGTGTCCCTCACCAAAATTTATGTCGGTTGCACTAGCTTTTCATCCTTGCGTCATAGAGCGTAAGATTTTCCACTGTAGCAAACCTATAAATTTTTCTCCACTTTTTCTGATCTCTACCATTGGTCAAACTCTCAGAAATTTGCGTCGTAATTGGTCAAAATCTCAAAGATTTAGCATCATATTTTTTGAGTCCCTCCCATATTTCTTTTTCCGCAATTCCTCAATATTTGAAAAGGGTCTTTGTTATAGGATAAATCGGTAGGTGCAGACACTAAATGATCTCCCTAGATCCACCTAGATCTAGAACAAAACACACGAGAACATGACGCTTTCCTTAAGTTTTAAATATTGAATTTACTAACTAAAGAGGGATAGGTGACATATCGTTTAAACATTGCTTCATCTCACTATCGCCATCTTCGCTCCGTTCCAACACTCATACAATGATGATCCTGCAAAAGAACGCAACCAACCAAAGTGATAGTAATAGTATAAACTCAATATAAACCTATGTATGTGATCAAGGAATCATACAATAAAACACAACAAGCTTTATAGGAAATAATTATATTACTGTATCATATTAAATGTGAAATAGAGATTACAACCATGGCCTTGATGTTGTAAGGTCCCTTCCAACTATCCTTCGTTCCCCACACACTTCCACTCCAAGAATTCTAAAAGCATAGATCTGATAATATTCACAATCTATCTTGACAAAGGAAAAACTCAAAGACACTCCAACCAAGCTAATAATTCCAAGCCAAATCCAACTTAGCCCTTCTTCATGAGAGCTCCTCTTCTTTTATAAGTTGAAGAGGATAAGGTGAGGAGGTTAGGACGATCCCACTAAATCATGAAAGAGAGTAAGATCCAAACCATTCAGATGCCACCTCACCATGTAATTTTCTCCTTCTAGAAGATTCAAGAAAATGCTTGTTTTTCCCACGTGTAAGCATTCTTGCACCCTACTTATAGTGCAACCTGCGAACCTCTTGCAACCCATCTATGGTGCAGCCTGCGAGAATAAGCCATTCTCGCACCCTACCTATATAGAAACCTGTGAACATCATCTTTAATAGGGGTTTTACAAAGGAGAATGCAACTTCTTTTCTCAGAAAAAGTTATTCTCCCTTCTTTCTTCAGGAACTCAGGCCACTGACCCCTCTGAAGGAAACATATAGGTTTACATCATTAACGGTCATAGGGATGATGAAAATAATGTGTAAAAGAGAGCCCCCCAAAGTATGAAGTTAGAATAGGGTGATAACTGAAATACTTTGTTGAGTGTGTGTAGGGAACAAGGAATAGTCGGTCGGAAACCTGCCAACAAACAAGGAAATACAGTACAATAATACATCATGACTGAGGTAGGCATTCCCATACTCATAATACAAATGACTCAGAGCATAAATTTCTACATGCGAAGATCCATGTCAAGTAAGACAGGTCATGGCCACCAAACATACACTATGGATCCATGTCGATATGACTCAAATATGAACATAGCCACCAAAAATACACTATGTATCTATGTGTTAAAGGCTCAAATGTGAACATAGCCATGAGACATACAATGTGGATGTATGCAACAGTACAAACTGAATATACTCCAACGCAACCTGAATCTGTTAGAAAAGATCCAGGGTCTTCATCTCCACCACTCTATAATACAAATCTAACCATGCAAATACATGTGTTGAAGTCGAACATGGTAGAAACCACTTGATTACCGGTCGTTGGTGAATACCATTAACAAGTGCGAGAGAAATCACCATTAATGTCAATGACTCCCAAGGTACTCTAGTAAAATCCAACGAATGTGAATCAATGAGTTGAGGTTGAACACTCGGAAAAACCTTCCGATTAGAGGTCAATAATGAAAACCCACTGTCAAAAGTGAGGAAACCTACCATTGAGGCATGCAAGTTCCAAGGTACCAATTAGTTTCTAAGTCTAATTCCTGGATAATGAGTTGAAGTCGACAGGAAAAGACTCGTCACAGGAGGGCCTTAATGTATCCCACATCAATGACATGAAACAGGTAACAATATTTGAAGTAGATCAGAGTAACAAGTTATTTAGGACTGACTCAGGGATGGCCGACACAATAGAAGGCTTAAGAAATGCAGAAATGGCCGACACAATAGAAGGATTTCTGGGTTGAATTTCTCTTTGAACATATTGACGACACGACAACTGTCTTGGAAATATTGACTCAAAAACAAGGATCATAGACCGATTTGTAATCTTATAAAGGAGTATGATCAAGAGACAAGTGGATTTTCCAACCTAGACACAAGGTGAGTGAAAGGGTGTCATGTTCAAAAGCGACTCTTCCATGGAATACAAGTTTAGACATATTTCTTTCCCAATTTTTTCCCCCACCATTTCTGGCGAGTACCTCTTTATTTTTACACAAGCTTGAGGAGGACAACATATGCTTGAAATGTAAGCTCATCCTTCGAATGAGTCCATCAGAGTATGTTTATCGAACCCTAGGAAAGTGTGGTTCGGTCCCACATGGGCCTTTCAATGTTTGTTTTATGAGTCCAAAGAAAGAAAACTCAAGGGTTTTTCATGTTTATAGAGTCTAAAAAACACTTAAAGAGAACTCTCTCAGTTCCTTTTTCATAAAGTAGTCTAATGAGACCGAAAAGAGAGATAAACTATTGCTCAACAGACGTTTTCTTCAAATACGAAAAAGAACAAGGTCGCTCAACAATCTTTTCATGTTTAGAGACTCTGAAAAGAGATTAAAGGGAACTCCAGTGGGTTCCTTTTTCATATAACCTTTACGAGTTCAAAAAAGTGATAAAAATATACTCGCTTACATTCTCACATATTTACGAGCACAAGAAAGAACAAAGACTAAGCTTGATAACTTATTCTCATGTATTAACGAGCATGAGAAAGAACAAAGACTAAGCTCGGGATTGTTTTTATTTTTACGCAAGCGTTAAAACAAAACAAAACTATTCTTGGGATAGATTTTAATTTTTACACAAGATTAAAAACTAAACAAAACTATGCTTGGACCTGGTTTCATTTTTACACAAGCTTGAACCAGAGGAAACTATGCTTGTGGTAGGTGGTTTCATTTTTACACAAGCTTGAACCAAAGTAAAAAATATGCTTGAACTTCCCAATGCATTATCCATGAATTCACATGGTTGGTACTTAGCCCCCAGCTTAAGAAGTTATCGGCTCAACTTCAGCATCAAGTCCAGAGGTTGAGGTAGGAAAATTCCCCCCAAGCTTCGTTTCATCCAATCTGCAAAGGAGAATGGAATGAAGCTTCAAATACTAGATGAAGGACTTGACTCAAATAGAGAGGGGGAAAAGCTATTTCATTTTTTAACGAGCTTGGCACATAAACAAGAACTATGCTCATAACCTCTGTTTAATTTTTTAATGAGGTTGCCACAGAGACGAAAAAACTATCCTCGTAAGCAGTTTCATTTTTTAACGAGCTTGAAGTTAGAAAACTATGCTCAAAGACCTTTGTTTCATTTTTTAACGAGGTTGGCTCAGAGACGTAAAAACTATCCTCGAAGTCTTCTTGATCATGGATTCCAAGAGGACAATTCTACAGAAGGAGACCATGTTAAGGGACAAAACTCTCCAAGAGGTCTTCGCTGGAAGGAAGAAACACACTCTGGAATGACACCATGTCGAGGGTCGTGACAGGAGTAAAGAGATCAGTCTCTAACAAGCCTATCGAAGAGATCACCATTTCAACTACTAGATATAATTCATCAGAAGTTGAAGCCATGGGTGACAACGCCACATAATTGACCTATGGCGGGGGCAATACCGTCTACATATAAGAACCATTCAGGGAGGAAATCCAGGCAGGGTCAATGAATGAAAGTTGATCAACAGTCACAACCCGTCCATCATGAGGGAAAGATATCACATGAAAAAGAGTAGACACAATAGCTTCCATGGCATAGACATAATCTCACCCAGGGAGTAAAGAAAAATCCAAGGGGTCTTGGACTACCATGACGTCAATAAAGACAGTTTTGCCTCCCAAAGTTACAGGAAAATGAGGAAGGTACCCTAAAGGTTGACTAGTTCTTGTGTTAAAAGCTAATAGATTCTGCGTAACTGACGCAAGTGGAGGACAACCCAAAGCTTGCCAAGCAAAAGAGGACAAAATACTAACAGATGCACCTTCATCTATCAGTGTCTGAGGAACGTCTCGACCACAAACATGTACTGTAATCTAGAAAGGAATGTGAGAGGGAAGATGAGGTCCAATTAGCACAACCCAATCAAAATGGATGGCCTCATAACTTGGAGGGGGTTCCACGGGAGGAGGAGGAATAGCCCCCAACATGGTAGATTCTGTATCAACGAGAAAAACATGGGCAGTATCGGGTTTACTCTCTAGCGGGAGAGTAGGATCGATAGATGGAGAGATCAAATTGACCACTTGGGTTTCATTCTCCAAGGGGAGAATGGGGTCGACAGGTGGAAACGAATCCAACGCTTCGGTTTCACTCTCTAACAGGAGAGTGGGTTTGACCAAGGATGGGATCGGATCAACCACTTTGTTAACACTCTCTAAACGGAGAGTGAGATCGACCGAAGATGGGATCAGATCGACCACTTTTTCAACTGGTTCAATTAAGGATGTGACTAGATTGATGACATGATCTATCAGATTGACCGACGACGGGTCCAGAGTGATCATTCCATCAACTATAGGGGGGTCAAGAGTAAGCTTGCGATAAGCAGCTGGAAGTTGAGGTTGTGAAATAGTCATGTCTTCAAGGAATTTCGAGGCTTCGTCCATACGAGGGCAAAGGTGAGTGAGATGACTCCCTTTTCATAACATACATGGGAACTTGACTCTACTTTTCTTCTTCTTAATGGTATCTTGACTAGTTGACGGGAGGTCATCAACATGTTTTTTAGAGGCCGAGGACACGAGTTGGCGAGGGTGTGTAGACCATACTTCTATAACCTTGGGTAGACTAGGGCAATCCTTAAGAAGATGGATACCCTTACAAAGCCTGCAAGGGTACTTGGGCTTACAGGTTGTTTGGGTGATCTTGACATCATCAATACTCCCAGCACGATTAAGAGTATCTGGTTGTTTTCCAACATGTTTGACAGTGGTTGGAAGTTTGGATCCTTGCTTATTTTTCTTCTTCTTATTCTTTCATTTCTTCTTCTTCTTATCCACCAAGTTACTAGCTTGAGATCTTTCACTCGGTGAAGAAGATTAAATGGAAGAAGACCTTGCAAGTGAAGAAGGCAAATAATATCTTATTGGTAAAGACGGTGAAGGATTAACATGAGGTTGATGCTCTTGGGGGGAAGTGCTTATGACCGAAGCATTTACTGCATTCAGGATTACCTGAGTGGAAAACAACCATACCAGTAATCCAATTGTGAGACCTGGAAGGCTCAAAGTAGCGATGTGAGGAGGACCAATGTTTCTGTAAGAAGGAAAAACAAAAGGTTCCCCTAGAGTAGAGGTTCCTTCATTGGTCATTTTGGGAACTGACGCCATTAAAAACAAAAATCCAATCTAGAGTACACTAGGGAGAACAAACAACACACGCTAAAAATATAGTAAGCAACCAAGCAAACAAAACCTTCTCACAATGAGCACACTAGTTGGTGAGGAAATCCAATGTCACGAGAACAATGTAAGAAGGGGATGAGATAGAGTGGGTGGAAAATTTACGTTGACGACCTGCTTAATGGACTTACACCCTGGTTCAAGCTCCCACACATAATCATGGGTATACCCTCCAAGGAACCCGAGTGAGTTTGGCCAATGTCGATTCCAGGTACCGTGAAGACTTGCCCCTCCACAGTCACCTTGTGTAAAGACCCTAAAGAGATAGGCCACTAAGGTTACCAATCAATACAATGATGCCTAGGGAAATAGTCGACAGTCCGATCCATGCGCAAGGGCAGGGTATCTAGCCCGAAATCAACTTGAAAGGATTCCACTCATCATTGTGGGTATACCTCTCAAGCGACCCCCATAATACGCTCAACCTCTACACCAAGACCAACAAAGCAGGGTGAGTAACTCTTCCAGTCTCAATGCGACCTCGTGATTGACCCTCATGTTAGAAGGGCTTCCCAAGACAAAATGTAATAAGTGGATTTAACCGCTCCCTAACTTAAGATTCTATGTTTGTTTGCAACTTTGGAAAGTTATCTTTCACACCTATTCCAAATCCCTACAACTAATCTAATGTAGGTTTGCTACCATAAAGTATAAAAAATGTCTAATTAGTTTTTATAAGCGCTTTATTTTATGGTTGTTGTTACTCAAGAGGAAAATGGCGTGAACAATATGGTGTTTTGACCGACTCGAAAATTATGCAAAGAGATGAAGATGCAATCTTTTCATTTCGATGAAAGCTATTCTACGAGAAGGAGAAAAAATTTATCATTCCCATATGCACGATGTCCCAAAATTTATTAAACTCATCAATATAAAGATTCTCAAGAAATGAGAAAAAAGTACTATATACCAATGCATGATTCATGCCCCCCCTCAGCCATGAGGGGGAATGTTTTTTGGAATTTAAGACCAAAAAATGCCAAGAATCATGCAATTTCGCTACTTCAAATGCAAGGATGCCCCCAATCTAATATAAAGAAAGAAATTAAATCTTTTTGTTTCAAAAATTTCACTAAAATCAATAATGAACTTTCTTAAAACAAAGAAACCCAAACTAAAAGTTTTCTTTTAAAACTAACTATTCAGAAGAAGTCTGATTTTTCCCTAAACAATTCTAAAGAAAACACACGCTTTGTAATTGAAATACACTCAAAGAAAGAGACTAATCCTTCAAAACCAAACAAAGCCAATGTGGCTAAAAGTAACTCAAAGAATGTCAAGCAGACTATAAACAGATAAATATAGGCTCCAAAAGCTCAATCTAGCTGATCAAAGCAAACTTGGGTCATCAAAAGATGACACGACCCAATCCAAAAAAGTTTACAAACAATTTTGCAGCCTAGCAGTAGAGTACAGTGTGAGAATTAGGTATTCTCGCAGGCTAGACACTGGTAGGGTGCGAGAAGTTCGCACTGGATCTAACAACAAGGTGCGAAAATCAATGGTTTTCATAGGTTGTAGAGAGGTACAGTGCGAGAATGTCTGTAATCAAAGAAAATTTTGAAAAAGGACAGGGAATCTAAGTGAACCTCTAGATCCAGAGAGTCTGGATGGATGTCCCACAGACTCAGAAACCAGAAAACAAGTAATCAAAGGAAGGGAAACTAGACTAACTAGGAAACAATCCGTTCCATAGTGGAGTCACCAATTTTGTTATAGGATAAATTGGTAGGTGCGGACACTAACTGATCTCCCTAGATCCACCTAGATCTAGAAAAAAACACACCAGAACATGATGCTTTCCTTAAGTTTTAAATATTGAATTTACTAACTAAAGAGGGATAGGTGACATACTGTTTAAATGTCGCTTCCTCTCGCTATTGCCATCTTTGCTCTGTTCCAACACTCATACAATGATGATCCTGCAAAAGAATGCAACCAACCAAAGTGATAGTAATAGCATAAACTCTATATAAACCTATGTATTTGATCAAGGAATCATTCAATAAAACACAACAAGCTTTATAGGAAAGAATTATATTACTCTATCATATTAAATGTGAAAGAGAGATTACAACCATGGCCTTGATGTCGTAAGGTCCCTTCCAACTGTCCTTCGTTCCCCACACACTTCCACTCCAATAATTCTAAAAGCATAGATCTGATAATATTCACAATCTATCTTGACAAAGGAAAAACTCAAAGACACTCCAACCAAGCTAATAAATCCAAGCCAAATCCAACTTAGCCCTTCTCCATGAGAGCTCCTCTCCTTTTATAAGTTGAAGAGGATAAGGTGAGGAGGTTAGGATGATCCCACTAAATCATGAAAGTGAGTAAGATCCAAACCATTCAGATGCCACCTCACCATGGAAGTTTCTCCTTCTAGAAGATTAAAGAAAACGCTTGTTTTTCCCACATGTAAGCATTCTCGCACCCTACTTATAGTGCAACCTACGAACCTCTCGCAACCTAGATATGGTGCAGCCTGTGAGAATCAGACATTCTCGCACCCTACCTATATAGCAACCTACGAACATCCTCTTTAATAGGGGTTTTACAAAGGAGAATGGAACTTCTTTTCTTAGGAAAAGTTCTTCTCCCTTCTTTCTTCAGGAACTCAGGCCACTGACCCCTCTGAAGGCAACAGATAGGTTTACATCATTAACAGTCATAGGAATGATGAAAATAATGTGTAACAGTCTTAAAAGTCATGTATCCTTTTTTATGTTAAACCAAGCTACAATTCTATAAAATTATATATATATTATATTATATAATTTTAAAATAATCTTTTATTACTATTTTTAAAAGTTTGGTCAAAAACAAAAAACAAAAAACTAAAAATAAAAAAGGTTTATCCAAACCTATCGCCACCAAATATTTTTCTTGCAAAATCATTGGGCCAATTACCTCACAGGCCCAACCTCCAATAAAAGCGCCACACATCAAGTAATATGAAGGAGGAGCTCACGAAAGGGCCCCAAAAGGGGTGCACTATGCGTTGATGTCATCTATTCACATCGATGCATATAAACAGTTCAAAGCCATTTTTTTTGTTGCATGTGGGATAATTCCCACGGGTTTTAAAATATAATTCAAATTCACCATATATCCAAATATCGACAGCGTCGAGTAAAATAGGTGCCATTGCCAGAATTAGCAAAGGAATCCCTATCTTTATGAGTCAAACCGTCAAATCCATAAATTAACTGCCACAACACACATAGGTGTTTGTTTTGAAGAGTGAATGCCTCCAAATTCCCATTTTCACAGGTTTGTGAATGCCTCCAAATGCTCGTTTTCATAGGTGTGTGAATGCTTCAGAGTGAAAGGAAAGTGTTGAAATCTTCATAGAAGAAAATTTAAGCATGGAAAAAGATGTTGAAAACCACCATAATATTCTTTATCCAGCTTGTCGTTATTTACATGGAGTAGGGATAATCATACTCATTGGATGAAAAGGATCGTCGTGATGGCTCTTGTATTTCTCATTTGATGAAAAGGCAACCAAACGTTCGAGATAAATACAAAGAGATTAAGGTTTCAAAGTCTGGTTCCGATCAAACAAACATGGAGAGTATAGTGTCTTCTCAGAAGACAGTCGCCCAACTTCATTCAGCATTACAAACAATGAATGTTACATTGATTGAAATTCTTGTCAACCGCCTTGTCAAAATCCTAGGCATGCTTATTATGGAAATTTTTGTAGCAAGGTTTGTTCTCGGAAGAAGCTTAATCATCGACTGGGTTTCATTTTTGTGCTTTTCATTGGTTGCTACCTTTTCACCACAAGAAGTGATGAATGCCAGTGCATTGAGCAGGTTGGGTTGGAACGTAGGAGGTGTGCTGGTTATACCTCATGCATTTGGTAATTGTTTACTAAAATGCCTTGTTGTTGCAGAACCTGAGATTCCAAAAGAAATTAGTAAAGATCACCCGACTATTCATATAATCTCTAGATCGATGCCAGTGGGGTATTTTGGGTCGTCCAACCTGTGTGAAGTTAATCACGCCCCAAAAGGTCCAAATTCAAAGTTCCTCACACTAATTTTTGTCTTTCTCATTGTTTCGAGCACCACACTCCACTTTGGGGATTTTGACCACCGGAGGAATTTCAATAGCCACTCCTCCCTTCCCCTGAAGGTCAAAGGCCCGAAGTCAAGGTTCCAAACATACATATCAAATGTCGATGGGTAAGGGTTCTGGATGTCAAATAAAAATGTCCTCTGTCAAAGAAAAAGGGCAGAAGTCGAGATTCTAAGTATTCGCACGCAGGTGGAAAATGAACAGATGATAGAAATGGATGAGAAGGGCGAGCCTGGGTGCTTGTTTCGTCATGATTAACACTTTGGTTCGAAAATATTATCATTGTTAATCATAGGCTTTTCTATCAGTTTCATTCTTAATGGATCTTGGATTGGGTGTATATTAAGTTGCTCGAATATCATATTCTTAGTGTGTTTGGAAACAAGCGACATCATTTGGGCTTTCAAGTTTCTGTGTGTTGTGCATAAAATTCATGCCCCTGAATGAATACAGAGGATATCATGGGCGTCCTTACCCTTGTTATCTCATTGCACGGTACCTACTATATATTCGCTCATTGGAAAATTTATGATTCTAGATACTAGCAATTATGATGATTTATGGTTTATTGCTCTCCTCATGTGCGTTATCACAACTGACGTGTTGGAGATGAGATGGAGCGGATTTGGTATTAATAATTTGTGGACTTGTACATGTGGATTTCAAGCTGTAGAAATCAGAGTTTTGGGCTATCTCGCGAGTTCCTCAAGGGAGTATTTAAAAGTTGTTGAACAGTGAGCACACGATAAGAAGGACTGACCTTATTATTGAAACAAAACCAAAGTCATATTTTGGCTTAGCTGGAGATTTTTAAGAACCAGATGGTAATGGAATCCGAGTGTCAATGATTATGGTAACTGCAATAAATATATGAACAAAATATATTACATGCATCTGTGAGAAAATGAAGAGTCAGACAAAGCGCCAACACAGCTAATTGAAAATCAATAATGTATGTAGAGGTTGTGGGTAATCCAAGGGTTTTTTCAATTGAAACCAAATTTGTATAAATAAATAGATTGTATATTTATTGGAAGGGGGGGAACAACTCGAGAGCCTTTGGGGGGCTGGGTTTGTAATTCCATTTCTTTCAGCAAATATAAAACAGAAGCTAAGAGATTCTATACCTCGTCACTATGTAATTATGTCTTTTCTTGTATCATTTTCTCAAGGTTTACATTCATTCTTTCTTCCTTCCTTTACATATTTAGCTTGCAATGGCTCTAATTTAGTAATACCTCTGTTGTAGTCATTTATCGGGTAGCCCGTTAGGTTCAACTTTTCCTTTGTTTATGCTGTGAGAAAAACAAGACCTGTAGCTTGATTGTTTATGCCGAGATTACAAGTTATATATATGCATGGTTTTCTTTTGAATATTTTTGTCATTCCTCTGTTGAAATAAAGATTAGACTTATCAGAATTAGATTCCTAACTCTTTGTTTAAGTCTTCTTCATCCCCTATCTTCTATCCATCTTCCTTAATTTAATTAAATTAGGCAAACGAGGTCATGCTTTTTCGTTTATGATTTATAAATGATTGAAAGGCTTGTTTCAGACCTAGTTCTAGAAGCCTCATATGATTGATCAATCAACAAATTATTATTTCATTCAAAATATGCTAAGGCTTGGCTCTATTATACCCTAGAGTCAACTCTTGTGACAACATTTTCTAGCGTCGTTGTCGAGGATGGAGAAACGAAGTTATCTTCCCTGGGATACGACAAACGTTTAGATCTATTCCTTGATGGTGAACAAGGAATAAGAATTCTATTGGATGTGATCATTCACCTAGAGACTCCTTGGTTTGAAGACTCTACATGATTCACTGGCGACTCCACTAGTTTCAAAATGTCAAATTTGTTTGCTGCAAGGTTTTCTCCTTTGGACTTTACAAATGTTTATGTTTTTCCAAATGTTGTTCCAGACATTAAAATTTGGGAAGATGTCCTTCCTAAATTTGGAGGATATGTGGAAGACAATCCTGCTCAACACTTGTTTGAATTTCACAAGCTCATGGATGAATTAGATGTACATCATGAAGATGTCCTCGTGAAACTGTTTATGTTTTCATTGGAAAGAGATTCTAGACTCTGGTATAAATCTTTACCCCATTCCAGTATTCCTTCATTGAAAGATTTTCACACAATTTTTCATCAACATTGTAAGAGGATCTATTCAGCTGAACTCATTTTTGAAGATTGTTGCAATATAGAATTCATAAAACAAAAAGTTCAAACAAATCCTCTTGAAGAGGAGGAAGAAATATAAAAAATTTCTCATGTTGATGAATGACCATCATGAGGAAGATTTCACTAATAAAGAAGCATAATATGATAGCTCTTGTGATCATATTCAAGAAGAATATCAAACCAAGCTCCATGAAGATGAAGCAGAAAGGTTAGAAAGCTTTCAAACCGATCACAACCAGATTTGTTGTAGCAATGAGGATGCAAATTCTTTTTTAGATGAAGTGTTAGATTCAATTTCATTCATATATGACTCTATTTTTAATTCCGTTGTTCAAGAGGAATACTTTCAAAATGAATTTTTTAATATTAATGATGCTGAAAATAGTTCAATTGTACAACATGATGATGAAATCATTGTTCTAGATCTTCATGAAGACTAACAACTCATGGAAGACCATATACAATCACTGTTTGTTGATATAGAACATAGTATTTTTGCTATGGAAAAATCCTTTCCTTATCAGTTTCATGATCAAGTAAAGGCCCTGAAATATGATGAATTGTATGTTGCCAAAAATCCATTTCATGGAGAGTTTCAGGAGGATTGTAATCATCCAAATGTAATGGAGATTTAAGGTATGGTCACAGTTGTAAATCCTCATGAAAATCAGTCTGTTGATATTCAACCATCTTTTCTAGATCCTCACAAAACAAAAATTTCTGAAAGTCAATATTCTGGAACGTGCTATGAGCAGTCTGTTTATGATGAGTATCCAAAAGATGAAGAAGAGAAAATTTCTTCTTCATCATGCACGAAAACTTATGAAAGTCCTCCTTTGTTTGATGAATATGATGAAAGTGTTTCTGAAGACGATGAGAAGTAAGCAACTTTGTTTCAACAACATCATAAAATACATCAGCCTGTGTATGATAGCTATCAAGAATATATTTGGATAGCATATGAAGTATATAAGCATGGGTTACTGAAACAATTAATCTCTCCTCCCTGTTTAGAAACTATTGAGCAAGAGACCAGTGAGTTTCAATGCGACATTTTTGTGTCAGAAGAACAATAAATCAGCAGTGGGAAACATGAGCAAAGGCATTTCATACAGCTTGCCCAGTAGGAGGAAGTATGGATTAATTACAAAAGTGGTATATCTCTTCCCTTCTACAATCCATTAGTAGTTTATATGGAGTCAAAATGGAGCATTAAATTTTTTATTTCCAACTTCTTGAGGTCTGAATTTCAAAATTGTAAGTACCTACTCCCAAGGTAAGTTTTGAAATTTGCAGTTTCTCATGTCATTTTTGTGCTCAAAGATGGAAGCATAATTAAGTTTGTTAGTCGGATATTCTCTTGGTTGATTTGGAAATTTTCCTATACTTGAACAAAGTAGTGATATCAGTTAGAGTAGGTGATGTATATAAATAAGCTTGACTTCAAGCATTAGAGTACAACGGTGGTTTTCAGTATGTTTCCAATTCAGTTTGGCATCCAGTATGGTTCTTTTTTAATCCATTATGACTCCATAACCTAATGAATGCACTGTACAAAGGGAGATTTTTAGTTTGCAATATGTATATCATTTCAGCGAGTGCAAAACCTCTTCAATTGTAGTGAATAAACGATTTTGGTTTCGGAACAAGCATAGGTAATATGACATGGCTCAGAGTTGACAAGTTTGATTTTAGGTCGCCCAATGGATGAAGGCACATGGTCTACTATTCTTGGTGCTTCGCAAGAAAGAACCATCCCTAGATAGAGCCTATGTTGGAACAGATATTGAAATTTCTAAACTTTGTGTCCCTCGCCAATATTTATGTCGGTTGTGCTAGCTTTTCATCCTTGTGTCATCGAGTGTAAGCTTTTCCACTGCAGAAAACCTCTAAACTTTTCACCAATTTTTCTGATCTCTACCATTGGTCAAACTCTCAGATCTTTGTGTCGTAATTGGTCAAAATCTCAAAGCTTTAGCATCATATTTTCCGAAGCCCTCCCATATTTCTTTTCCCACAACTCCTCAATCTTTGAAAAGGGTCTTAAAATGTCATGTAGCCTTTGTTATGTTAAACCAAGATACAATTCTATAAACATATATATATTATATTATATAATTTTCAAATAATATTTTGTTATTATTTTTAAAAGTTTGGTAAAAAAATAAATAAAAAGGTTTATCCAAACCTATCGCCATCAAATATTTTTCTTGCAAAATCATTGGGCCAATTACCTCACGGGCCCAACCTCCAATCAAAGTGCCATGCATCAAGTCATATGAAGGAGGATCTCACAAAAGGGGCCCAAAAGGAGGGCACTACATGTCGATATCATCTATGCACACCGATGCATATAAACAATTCAGTGCCAATTTTGTTGTTGCATGTGGGATAATTCCCACAAGTTTTAAAATATAATTCAAATGCACCATCTGTCTGAACATCGACAACGCTGAGTAAAACAGGTTCCATTTCCATAATTATCAAAGGAAGACCTACCTTTACGAGTCAAACCATCAAAGCCATAAATCGACTGCCACAACACACACAGGTGTTTTTTTTGAAGAGTGAATGCCTCCAAATGCACGTTTTCATAGGTGTGTGAATACCTCCAAATGCTCATTTTCACAGGTGCGTGAATGCCTCCGAATGCCCATTTTCACAGGTGCATGAATGCTTCAGAGCAAAAGGAAAGTGTTGAAATATTCAAAGCAAAAAATTTAAGCATGTAAAAAGTCGTTGAAAACCACCATAGTATTCTTTATCCGGCTTGTCATGATTTACATGGAGTAGGGATCAACATACTCATTGGATGAAAAGGCTCGTTGTGATGGCTCCTGTATTTCTCATTTGATGAAAAGGAAACCAAACGTTCGAGATAAATACAAAGAGATTAAAGTTTCAAAGTCTGGTTTCGATCAAACAAACATGGAGAGTATAGTGTCTGCTCAGAAGACAGTCGCCCAAATTCATTCATCATTATAAAAAATGAATGTTGCATTGATTGAAACTCTTATCAATCGCCTTGTCAAAACCCTAGGCATGCTTATTTTGGAAAATTTTGTAGCAAGTTTTGTTCTCGGAATAAGCTTAAGCATCGACTGGGTTGCACTTCCATGCTTTTCATTGGTTGCTACCTTTTCACCACAAGAAGTGATGAACGATAGCGCATTGAACAAGTTGGGCTGGAACGTAGGAGGTGTGTTGGTTGTACCTCATGCATTTGGTAATTTTTTACTAAAACGCCTTGTTGTTGCAGAACCTGAGATTCTGAAAGAAATTAGTAAAGATCACCTGATCGTTCACATTGTTGGAATATTGGTTGTTTTCATTGATGTCATCCCTAGTCATGGGTTTTGGACCGCAAGATTGATGAAGGTATTTTGACATGAAGGAAAATGCACATGCATATACAACACCCATGGATGGATAGTATACATCATGTTGTTTTCGGTGGTATGTGGCATGTCACGTAGATCCTCATGGTTGAGGAGAAATGGATTTTTGAAGATCAAAAAGTCAATTGAAGAAGGAAGTACATGTAGGCCCTGAAGATAATTAAAGAAAATAATTACAAAATAAGAAAGTGTCAGGTCGGCCGAGACTATAAAACATAGTGGAAACATAGTGGGGTTATGTATATCATACTGTCGTGTCAGGGGTGAACTCTTAGTGGTAAGGGCATATGCACCATGGTTATATTCGACGGCATGTCCGGGAAATGATGGTAAGTGCTTCCTTAACCCAAACCCTGATAGGTCAAGGAGGTTGATATATATTTGGCAATGTTAACAGGGTTGTCTTCTGAATCTGGTTATATCCTTCTCTGCGATAACCCTTTTGATTAGGACAGATTGTTTACTTCTCAGGCCTTTCCTTATCTTCTTATAGCCATTTCCAATGAAGTAAGTCAGCCCCGTGGGTGATTCATCGATGAAAATAATCTCTCGACTTGATTTATGAAAAAGTTAATAGTCTTGAACTGGTCAAAGTCGTTCTTTCTCATACTCGTTCCTGCATCTAACATTTGATTTTCTCCTCTGTTTTCCTACGGTCGTTTTTACTGGAAGTCCTTAGAAGATTTACAGAAGATTCTTGTTATGTGAATAGTTCTCCTTACCGAGACGTGACGACTCTATTTGTTTTTATTTTTAAGATAAGCTACAACATTTGTTTTGAAACGAGCTTTATAGTTCCTCCCTTTAATGAAATCTTTGTTATTTTCATTTCCTCTTACAGTATGTTTATAAAGGTTAATTTATCTTTACTGTCGATACATTTTACTCAAAAGAAAAGATTTAAGGGTTATTATTGGCACTAATGGTGGGCGTTTTTCATGCGAGGACCCATCAGAGGCTTACTACATCCTTCCCCTTCACTCAGACAGTCATCCAGAATGCAAGCGGTGAACGAGGTTTCAGATTTGTGTACCAAAGATGAGAATTTGTTGTTGTCATTTACCCTATCTCTTTTGTAAAATTCCTTTTGTTACTTGTTATTCGAATGAGGATTAAATTTTAGGGTTTGTTTCTTGGCAGGTAGCTCTCATTTTTCATCGGCCTCGGATTCCGCCCAAGTCTCTGATGAAAGGTATTCGGGTTCCGAGACATTTCCCTTACTCCGGCTAATTCCACAGGTTCTGCAAAAGCTTAAGGGAAAATCGTGCCCTACTTCTGGTTCTGTATAGAAATAGTTTATTTGACTTAGGGAATGGAAAAAAAGGTTGTCACAGGAATTTTCAGGTTCATTCGCCCGTCTTTGTAAAATATTAAATTGGTAACTTGATATTTGGACTGGTCTACTGTGTATTTTGTTTCCTTGTTTATTTAAAGGACATACTTGGCCGTTGTTATTTGAAGTGTCGAATTTCAATATAGTGACCCGAATGTATGATTTCAATCTCTGTATTTGTTCCTTGGAAAGATTTAAGTCTATCTATATAGTCTAACTCTGTTCTGTTCCAATTATCTAAAATTTATTACCGAAAGGAGGAAACCCTCCCAGGATTAAATGATGTGGTCGTTAATACTATTAGGTTCATTACATTCGGTCCTCAATGTAACTGTGTATCATTTGTTTGTTTGGTCTGAAACGCTCGAGCTCCATACTTATTTCATAATGGCTAATATTCACGTGTCTGAATCATATTCTAAAAATAGAGATTTCTTATGTACATACGATCCCTTGTGTGTATTAACTTTTGTAGGTATTAGACTCCATATTTGTTATCGTATTTCGTCAAATTGAAAGGGTGTGTGTATACCAGTTCATATATATATATATATATATATATATATATATACATGATACATGTTGATTTTAGGTCTATAGTGGGTGAGTCCTGAACTGTAGTAACTCATCTTTACTAAGGGAAGATGGTGTTCCAATTTCCTTTATAAATCTGAACTTGTAAAATTATCTATTCTGTATGCATATATATAATCTAGTTTCAACACTATCCATACTTAGTCGACCTGCGCCAAAAATTTCGATATAAGGAGATGTCTCTTTTATACCCGAGAGAGACAAAAAGGAGACAATCCAATCTTAGAAGAAATTACTCCAGAATTTAGTCACAGAATCTATTCGAAATGATTTAGTAGGGTAATCAACTTATTCTTACCCTCATACAGGTTTAGTCGATAAGACATTAATCAGGGATCTATTATGATGGTTCTGTCGGAAGTTTTGGTTCCACCCATCTTACGATCAAACAATTTTATCCTCACTTTGGTTATAGGACATATCTACAGGTGTTAATGTCTTTGCTACTTCTGTAGCTAATTCATTCTACAGATTTATAATAATTTAGTCTTGATACAACAAAATACATTCAACCAATATATAATTGTTCATACAGGAAATAATGAACTTGCTACTTCTGTAACCAATCCATTCTATAGATATGTAAATAATTTGAATTCAATACAGCGACACACATTACGGCAATATACAACCATTCATACAGATACTAGGAACCATTTCCATTCAGATTTAACATGTACAGTACATCAACTATAAAATCATTCAGACATATAAGAGTGAAAGTAGCATATCTGAAATAAACTTGTGGGAAGACAAAGGGAACAACCATGTTCCTCCCAGCCGTAGAACCTAGCAGTCAAGGTCACTTGCACGGTTCACCCCCTAGCCTAACCATGAGTCCATGAGGGTGAACTTGGAAAATCCCTCTTCAACAATGTCCCTTCCATGTAGTTGATCCCCCTTGCCTCACACTCATTCAGTGTTCATAACAGCAATAAAAAACAATCAATAGTTTCTTCTCAGCATACTTGGCAGCGTCCTGCCTCCTCACATATGCTTCTTTATTCATTTGCCTAGGTATTTTTCCCTCCCTTGGGAATTTTTGCAGCTTTCTAAATCCCTGATTTTTAGGGGCTGCCAATGGCCAAATCATTGATTTTCCACTTGTAAAAATCAGCCTAGGGGTAGATCCAACATGTTCCCCACTCATGGAGTCATGGTCAACTAGTTTTAACATGGTTGTTCCATTTGTCCTCCTGCAATCAATATAAAATATTTTGTTTTTATACAAGTGTCATTGTCAAGTAATTAGTTGAGTCAAATCAAATCTCTTCCCAACAGTCATAATAATTTATTACAAATATCAAATTCGAAATTCAAAATTGCCATAAATGGCAAAAATTTTCCAATTTTGAATTTACTAAAAATGGAAATAATTTTTCCAGCAAAATTAAACTTTCAAAAATATTTTATTTTTGGGGGATGTCACATCCTTTCCCCCTTCAATAAAACACTATCCTCAGTGTTCATTCCTTTCTTGGAACAGGATTGGATGAGACTTCCGCAACTCCCCCCTCCAATTCCCATGTGGCCTCCTCAGGACTAAAGTGCTTCCATTGCACCTTTACCTGAGTGACGACTTTGTTCCGAAGTGCTATTTCTCTCCGGTCCAGAATGCGTAGGGGTTCCACCTGGAACTTGCCTTCGGGTTCCACCTATACCAAGTTCCAATCAATCATATGAGTAGGGTCGTGAATATACTTTTTCAACAAAGAAACATGAAATACATTATGAATTCTTAGATTAGCGGGAAGTGCAAGTTGATATGCTACTGGTCCAATTCAAGCTAGTATCTCAAAGGGTCCACAAAACCTGGGTGCCATCTTGGCACAATTCCCTAACTTCAATGAGCTTTTCCAGGCTTTGACCTTCAAATAAACATGGTCTCCCACTTGAAATTCCAAGTGTCTTCTTTTCTGATCTGCATAGCTCTTCTGTCTATCCTGTGCTTCTTTCAAATTTTGTTGTACCTTCCTTACTGTATTTTCCATTTCTTGGAGCATATTTGGTCCCACCATGAGTCTGTCAGTCGGTTTATCCCAAATAATTGGAGTCGTACACTTTCTACCGTACAATATTTCGAAAGGGCTCAATTTAACCGAAGTTTGGTATCCATTGTTATATGCAAATTCTACCAAGTGTATATAGTCCTCCCACTTGTTCGGTTTTGTTCTTATGTACATGTGGAGCATATCCTCTATGATTTGGTTTGTCCTTTTGGTATGTCCATCTGTTTGTGGATGATAACTCATACTAAAATTCAAGTTAGTATTTAGCCCTGCAAACAATTCCTTCCAAAAAGAGGATGTGAATTTTACGTCTCTATCTGAAATCACCATTTTAGGAATACCATGCAGTCTAAAAAATTATTTCATGAATATTTCAGCAATGTTTATAGCTTTAAAAGTAGACTTTACAGGAATAAAGTGTGCGGACTTACTGAGTTTATCGATTACAACCATAATAGAATCATTCTGTTTCTGATTTTTAGGCAAACCTGTTATAAAATCGAGTGATATGGTCTCCCACTTCCATTCTGGTACTGGTAATGGCTGCAATAGGCTGGTTGGATGTTGGTGCTCGGCCTTAACCTGCTGAAAATCTTAGCACCTAGCCAAGTATTATGTGGTTTCGCCCTTCATATTAGGCCAATAAAATAGTTTTCTAAGTGTGGTTATCATTTTTTGGTAACCTAGATGGCCAGAATACGGTTTCTTATGCACTTCAACCATGACTGTTAATTTTAACTTTGCTGAATCTGGTAAGTAAAGCCTATTTTTAAATAGTAGTAGTCCCTTCTTGTCGATACTTAGATCCAACTTATTTGAGTTTGTGGTACTGTTCTGTAATTCTGCCACTACCTTAGTGTAATTTCCATTGCTAATACTTGTTGTCCTTATTCTTTGTTCCAGATCACTTTCTACCTTGCTGATATTTATCTCAAATAGCCCATGGATTCTTCTGCTTAAAGCGTCTGCTACTTTATTTTCCTTACCCTTGATATGTCTGACCTCGAAGTTGAATTTGCTCAAGAAGGCTAGCCACCTTGCTTGTCTTGCATTAAGCTCTGGTTGGTTAAACAAATATTTCACCCCACTATTATCCGTTAATAGTAGGAATTTTATGCCCATTATGTAGTGTCGCCACATTTTTAAGGCGTGTATTACTGCCTCCAATTCTAAGTCGTGAGTGACATAATTTCACTCGTGTTCTTTTAATTTCCGGGACTCATAACAAATGATGTGTCCTTCCTAAGTTAGGACACCACCTAGTCCTTCTTTATTTGCATCAACACATACAGTGAAGTCCTTATCTGGGTCTGCTACCTTCAATATGGGTGTAGTTGTCAATAATCCCTTCAGCTTGTTAAAACTGTCTTGACACTTCTCTGGCTAGTTAAACTTGGTTCCTTTCTTTTGTAATGACGTGATGGGGTAGGCTATCTTGGAAAACCCTTTTATAAACCTGCAGTAATATCCGGTGATTCCCATGAACGACCGTATATTCGCTACATCTTTAGGCACCGGCCATTCCATAATGGATTTTGTCTTTTCCGGGTCTACGACAATGCCTTCTGCCGAAATTAAATGTCCTAGATATTGTATTTCTTTTTTATAGAAGTCACACTTGTCAAATTTGGCGTATAATTTGTGTTTCCTCAACGTTTGCATAACTATTCTTAAGTGTTCATCATGTTCCTCTTCCATTTTTTAATAGACCATAATATCGTCGATAAATACTACCACAAACTTGTCTAAATACTGACTGAAAATGATATTCATTAGGCACATAAACGTGGTTGGTGCATTAGTGAGTCCGAAAGGTATGACTATGAACTCGTAGTGTCCATATCTTGTCCAAAAAGTTGTTTTGTTTATGTCCTCGTCTTTTATCTGAACTTGATGATAGCCGGATCGCAAATCCAACTTTGAAAAGATCTTGGCCCCACCTACTTGATCGAACATATCATTTATCCGTGGTAAGGGGTATTTATTCTTAATAGTCATTTTGTTCAGTTGTCTATAATCAATACATAGTCTTAGAGTACCGTCTTTCTTTTTCATAAAGAGGACTGGTGCCCCCCAAGGTGAGACATTCGGTCTAATATATTCTTTGTCCAACAAATCCTGTAGTTGTATTTTTAATTATGTCAGTTCTGGTAGACTCATTCGGTAGGGCGCTTTTAATATAGGGGAGGAACCGAGTAGTAGGTCTATGGAGAAGTCTATTTTCCTTATAGGGGGTAATTCAGGTATCTCATCCACAAACATATCTCTGAAATCACGTAGGACAACAAAGTCTTCTAACTTTGGCTTATCTTCTTTTGCTGCTAGATTTGTCACTTGGATGGCATAAACTTGACATCCCTTTCTCATACATTTCTTTAGTTGCATCGCTGAAATCTATCCGACTGATACCAGTTTTGGTATACCTTGGACAGTCCTGGTAGTGCCTTTGTGTCTTTGTATAACAATCTAATATTGCTTTGTGTCGTTCCAACCAATCCATCCCAATAATCATATCATAAGATCCTAGTGGTAGGATGTTCAGATTGGTCCTTATAGTTTGACTATCTAAACTGAACTCAAAATCATAAATAAAGTCACTTACTTTCCTTTTAGTACATGTCGCTAGTTGCACAAGCCATGATTTTGCATGCTTTAGTCTCTTAAGTTTATTTGACTCTACTACATTCAGAGTATTATAACTTAGTGTTGCTCCAGGGTCAATTAAAACATAAATTCGAGTGTCATGGATTTTACCTTCAATTTCTACCACTGAGGACTGGTGGTCAGCTTGTCGACCATCAATGGTTTCATTTATCCGATGTAGGCTCCTTCCCATGTCTCCTACTGTCGAGGCTTCTTGCAGATTATGAACAAGAGTTCTATTTGCTGAAATCAAACATGGACAGTTCCTCCTTAGATGAGTCTCTCTACATTCCCAACACTTTAGTGGCTCACGGGAGTTGTCCCCAAACTTCTTAATTCCCAGATTTACCGGTTTACCGTTGATCTATGTATTTGGGTGACTAAAGTGAGAATCTTTTCTCAGAAAACTTTTTACTTCATTCTGATAAGGAGCTGGCTGGTATCCCTTCTTTCGCTGGTTCATTCGATATTGCTTCTTATCCTTCCATTTTTTGGGAAACTCCACCCGCTGCTTATACTAATCATAGCACATTTGTGCTTTCCTGAATACCTCACTCAAGGATTTGGGGTTGTCAAACTCAATCCTGTCCCTGTAGGACTGTGGTAAGCAACTTAAAAATTGTTGGTTTTTTACTTTATCCTCTCGGATGTATGGTATGAACCTTAATAGTTCCAGAAATTTGTTTATAAGATTCTCCATCGTCATCTGTCCGAGTTGTAACTCGTAAAATTCTTTCGTCTTTCTTTCATAATAATTTTTAGAAAGGTATTGTTTCTTGAAATACTTCTTAAAATCAGACAACTCCAACTGTTTCTCCTTTAGGCCCTTGGCCAATTTTAGATCTTGCCACCATATACTGGCCTTCCTTTTTAGATTGTAGATAGCCATCCTGACCTTCATGTTGCTGGAATAGTTGTAGATTTGGAAGTACTTTTTGATGTCTAACAACCATGCCTCTGCTTCTTCCCCGGTCATGGATTCTCCGTCAAAGATAGCTAGTTTAATATTTTTAAATTCTCCTTCAAGATGGTCCACTTGTTTTCTTTTTTTGTCCGTTATAGTTCTATCTTCAGCTAGAGGTGTTCCTTAGACGAACTATCTCCTTTTTCTGTTTCTGGTCCTGAGTTATTGGAGTCTCTCTTGCTGACTTCTTCGTCGTTATTATTGTCTTTTGGGCTTTTCTTGGTCACTATACTGCGCAGAAGGACTTCGTTTATCTCTTGTTGTTCCTGATGTGCCTTCTTCAATTTCTCATTATCGGCTTTAAAAGTTTGTAGTTCAACAATAAGATTCCTCATTGTTTCCAACACTTTTGTGGGTGAACTACCATCACTGTTCAGCCTTGTATCTCCAGGGGGTCTTTGCTATGGATTTTCTTCCATCCTATTTTCTGCATTGTCCTGAGCTGCCATAATTAATCACCAAAACAGAAAGAGCTTTTTTTTTGTAACCAAAATATTTATTAGTTTTTTTTATTTTTTATAAAACAAAATATCTATTACGCAATTAAAGTGGCCCTGTTCAGGCCCAGTGTTGTAACTTTTTCTCTAATACCATATGTAACATACCTCCACTTTGCACAATAAAAAAAAAAAATGTTATTTGTTCCTACCTCAATTTCCTAGTGGAAGGCAAAATGCTAGTCATACAACTTTGATGTCAATTCGGTCACACCGAAATACACTATAAAAAGAACTTGTTATAAGACTCTATTATAAAAAAAAAACTCATTAACACTTCAGGTCCTAAACATACCATAAGAGATCTCGACATCATATCTCAGTTAGACTATGAGTAGGAATTGTATCTAGACAATACAAATCCCCTTCATTCTTGTTATTTATGCTATGTACATAGGACTTGTAAAAGACCGAGGCATAAATTATATTAGAGTTCGTTCCTATCATAAAGTTTGTTTACGTAATAAATCTATGGGTCGATCTTAATACTTCGGGAGTCTTAACTCGTTTTCTGTTGATAAGGTTATGGTTAAACTTTCCCATTAGACTGATATCGTGACTTCCAAGTCACAATCAACTTGGGGTCCTCGAATCCGGTGGTTGCTCGTGGTGAATTAGTTAGCTCATGAAAATAGTGAGAGGTGGACAACTCAGATAACACTTCTGATTTAGTTAATGAAAGGGTAGGTAAGATTTAATAGAAAAATTAAGACAGAGTGCCAAATCGCATCACCCTTTAACACGAAAGAGGTGGTTCTCTGTCACAATAGATAAACCTTTGCATAATCATTAATGGTCGTCCTGTGAACTCTATTGTACTCGTCTGGCTTCAAAACCGAGATACCATACTAACCCCATATCGTCACATGGCTACCTATCCTATGTACTTCCCACATTTAATTCCAAGATGGAAATGCGTCGCCTAGGGTTTAGGGAGGCTCACAGTTTTGTCATTTTCGATCATTTCCTCCTACAAAGGGTTTTAGGTGTTGCTTTGTTCTTCTTGAGGCCGAGACTGTAAAACATAGTGGAAAGAATGTCCCTGGGGTTCTGTATATCATATTGTCGTATCAGGGCCGAACTCCTAGTGGTAAGGGCGGACGCGCCATGGTTATATTCGACGACATATCCAGGAAATGATGGTAAGTGCTTCCTTAACCCAAACCCTGATAGGTTAAGCAGGTTGATATATATTTGGCAATGTTAACAGGTTTGTCTTATAAATTTGGTTATATCTTTCTCTGTGACAACCCTTTTAATTAGGACAGACTATTTACTTCTCAGGCCTTTCCTTGTCTTCTTGTAGCCGTTTTCGATGAAGTAAGTCAGCCCCATGGGTGATTCATCGATGAAAATAATCCCTCAACTTGATTTATGAAAAAGTTAAGAGTCTTGAACTGATCGAAGTCATTCTTTCTCATACTCGTTCCTGCATCTAGCATTTGATTTTCTCCTCTGTTTTCCTACAGTCGTTTTTACTGGAAGTCCTTAGAAGATTTACCGAAGATTCATGTTATGCAAATAGTTCTCCTGACCGAGACGTGACGACTATGTTTGTTTTTCTTTTTAAGATAAGCTACAACATTTGTTTTGAAACGAGCTTTATAGTTCCTCCCTTTAATGAAATCTTTGTTATTTTCATTTCCGCTTACAGTATGTTTATAAAGGTTAATTTATCTTTACTGTCGATATGTTTTACTCAAAAGAAAAGATTTAAGGGTTATTATTGGCACTAATGGTGGGCCTTGTTCATGCAAGGACCCATCAAAGGCTTACTGCATCCTTCCCCTTCACTCGGACAGTCCTCCAGAATGCAAGCAATGAACGAGGTTTCTGATTCATGTACCAAAGATGAGTATTTATTGTTGTCGTTTGCCCTATCTCTTTTGTAAAATTCCTTTTGTTACTTATTATTCGAATGAGGATTAAATTTCAGGGTTTGTTTCTTGGCAGGTAGCTCTCATTCTGCATCGGCCTCAGATTTCGCCCAAGCCTTCGATGAAAGGTATTCGGGTTTTGAGACATTTCCCTTAATCCGGCTAATTCCACAGGTTCTACAAAAGATTAAGGGAAAATCATGCCCTACTTCTGGTTCTGTATAGAAACAGTTTATTTGACTTAGGGAACGGAAAAAAAGGTTGTCACAGGAATTTCCGAGTTCATTCACCCGTCTTTGTAAAATATTAAATCGGTAACTTGATATTCAGATTGGTCTATTGTGTAGCTTGTTTCCTTGTTTATTTAAAGGACATACTTGGTCGTTGTTATTTTATTTGAAGTGTCGAATTTCAATATAGTGACCCGAATGTATGATTTCAATCTCTATATTTGTTCCTTGGAAAGATCTAAGTCTATCTATATAGTCTGACTCTGTCCTATTCCAATTATCTAAAATTTATTACCGAAAGGAGGAAACCCTCCCAGGATTAAATGATGTGGGCGTTAATACTATTGGGTTCATTACATTCGGTCCTCAATGTGACTGTGTATCGTTTGTTTGTTTGGTCTCAAATGCTCGAGCTCCATACTTATTTCATAATGGTGAATATTCACATGTCTGAATCATATTCTGGAAACAGAGATTTCTTATGTACATACGATCCCTTGTGCGTATTAACTTCTGTAGGTATTAGATTCCATATTTGTTATCGTATTTCATCAAATTGAAAGGGTGTGCGTATACCAGTTCATATATATATATACATGATACATATTGATTTTAGGTCTATAGTGGGTGAGTCCTAAACTGTAGTAACTCATCTTTACTAGGGGAAGATGGTGTTCCGATTTCCTTTATAAATCTGAACTTGTAAAATTATCTATTTCATATGCATATATAAAATCTAGTTTCAACACTGTCCATACTTAGTCGACCTGCGCCAAAACTTTCGATATAAGGAGATGTCTCTGTTATACCTGAGAGAAACAAAAAGGAGACAATCCAGTCTTAGAAGAAATTACTCCAGAATTTAGTCACAGAATCTATTCGAAATGATTTAGTAGGGTAATCAACTTATTCTTACCCTCGTATAGGTTTAGTCGATAAGACATTACTCAGGGATCTATTATGATGGTTATGTTGGAATTTTTGGTTCCACCCATCGTACGATCAAACAATTTTATTCTCACTTTGGTTATAGGACATATCTACAGGTGTTAATGGCTTCTTCTTATGTAGCTAATTCATTCTACAGATTTATAATAATTCAGTCTTGATACAACAAAATACATTCAACCAATATATAATTGTTCATATAGGAAATAATGAACTCGCTACTTCTGTAACCAATCCATTCTGTAGATATGTAAATAATTCGAATTCGATACAGCGACACACTTTACAACAATATACAACCATTCATACAGATACTAGGAACCATTTTCATTCAGATTTAACATGTACAGTACATCAACTATAAAATCACTCAGACAGATAAGAGTGAGAGTAGCATATCTAAAATAAACTTGTGGGAAGACAAATGGAACAACCACATTCCTCCCATCCATAGAACCTAGCAGTCAAGGTCACTTGCACGGTTCACCCCCTAGCATGACCATGAGTCCATGAGGGAGAACTTGGAAAATCCCTCTTCAGCAATGTCCCTTCCATGCAGTTGATCCCCCTTGCCTCACACTCATTCAGTGTTCATAACAGTAATAAAAAACAATCAATAGTCTCTTCTCAGCATACTTGGCAGCGTCCTGCCTCCTCACATATGCTTCTTTATTCATTTGCCTAGGTCTTTTTCCCTCCCTTGGGAATTTTCGCAGCTTTCTAAATCCCTAATTTTCAGGAGATTCCAATGGCCAAACCATTGATTTTCCACTTGTAAAAATCAGCCTAGGGGTAGATCCAACATGTTCCCCACTCATGGAGTCATGGTCAGCTAATTTTAACATCGTTGTTCCATTTGTCCTCCTGCAATCAATATAAAATATTTTGTTTTTATACAAGTGTCATTGTCAAGTAATTAGTTGATTCAAATCAGATCTCTACCCAAAAGTCATAATGATTTATTACAAATATCAAATTCGAAATTCGGAAGTTCCATAAATGGCAAAAATTTTCCAATTTCGAATTTACTAAAAATGGAAATAATTTTTCTAGCAAAATTAAACTTTCAAAAATATTTTATTTTTGGGGGATGTCACAAAAAACTTACCTAACGGATTTGGGAGTAGAAATTTGGTACTCAATTGTAAATGGCTATGTAATCCCAAATAATGCTCCAACCGATCCGAATGAGAAGAAGCTTATGAGTTGTAATTCAAAAGCCAGACATGTTATTCTAGCAGCATTGGCACGAACCATTTCTGGCAAAGTGATCAGTTGTAGCACTGCTAAGGATGTATGGGACAAAATCAAGAGCATCTACGAAGGTGATCCAAAAGTTAAGTAGGTCAAGCTTCAATGACATAGAGAAAAATTTGAAAATTTGAAGATGAATGAAAAGGAAGATATTGCAACCTATTTTCTTAGAGTTGATGAAGTTGTTAATGCTATCAGAGGATTAGG
>ML799636.1:110299-123257 GCA_009831015.1 Picea engelmannii
TGGTTGTACAAAAAGTGTTGAGATCACTTCTCTTGAAGTATGATGCTAAGGTCTCTGCCATTGAAGAAACTAGGGACTTGACCAAAATGACAATGGATGAATTACATGGGTCTCTTATAGCATATGAAATGAGAACAAGTACAGAAAGTGACCAGCCAAACAATGAAGCACCCTTTAAAGCCATAAAGAAGACAAAAGACAAGAATAATGACCTTGATTGTAATGTACCTCAAATTCACCATAAAAAATAAAAAATAAATCTATGACATAATTCAATTTTGTTTAAGCTTAGAATTTAAGAGAAGGTAAGATTCATTTTTGTCCATAATGACATTATTACACCAGTCTAGTTTACTTCGAACAAAAAAGCTTATGTGGATAAATTTTGTCCATAATTCTATCACTTCCCTTAACTCTCAAACTACTCCAGCATACTTATATGTATATAGGCCATATCTAAACTTAGGTCGAAGGAACCTTTGAGGTTCAGAGAGATAAAGCTTAGGAAGTAGTACAACTGTCGTTAGATCAAAAGGATCTGGGCGCACAGAGTTTAACCTCTGAGAGGTCGTGCAGGAGATCAACTGAAATGAATGGTGGGGACACTTCGGGGAGAAGTTCCGAAATCCCGAGAGCCATAGGATCGCACCAAGTTACGAGGGATTTAAGTGCTGAAAAGCACCCCAGGAGAGGAGTCGTATGGACGGTGGAAACACTTCATGGAAGAAGTGTCGAAGTTGCGAGAGTCGATCCAGAAACGGTGCGCGAGGTTTAAACCTCGTAATAACATAAGGAAGAGGACTCATCAAGTCCTGAAAGCATCGGGACCATCCATTTTGGAGGACAGGTGTCAAAGATCCAAGCCCATTAGGGATTTGGACACCAGGGAAACGGGAGTGAAGACACTCCCAAATTCTCGAAAAGGATAAAGCCAGGATTTGATCGTGACCATTGATCATCCCAAAAATATCACAAATGTTGATTATGGCTAAAGGTCATAGTCGTCCATTGGAGGGACATGTGGTTGTCGGTCGGCGTTTCGACACCCAGGAAACCGAAGGGCAAGACCCATCATTTTCGCAAGTCGTGAAATCTCGATATACGAAACCCCGAATCGGTTTAGCGTGAATAGGTTTCAGCGTTTCAACACCCGGGGAACCAAAGGGCAAGACCCCTTTTCTTCGCAAGTTACAAAATCCCGGTATACGAAACCTCGAATCGGTTTAGCGTGAAAAGTTTCGGCATTTTGGCACCTGGGAAACCAAAGGGCAAGATCCCTCGTTTTTGCAAGCCGTGAAATCTCGGTGCACGAAACCCCGATGCGCTCTGTCGATGAGCCCTAGGTCATAGGACAGGGTCTTGTGGACGGGCTAAGAGGCGATCTACAAACATTAAGCCCTTTTTGGCATTTCGACGACCAGGAGTTGGAAGGACAAGGTACTTGGGTTCCAAGTTGTTGCACTCCAATGCGTGCCCTAGTTTTCTATGAACTGGTACGATTCTAAACCCAGGATTAGCATCGTGGTGACAAAAATCTCACTGAGTCACATGGTTTAGAATAAGGTTATAGTTTAAGAGCTGCAAAATCTTTTGGGGTGGAAAAAACGAACAGTCATTCTTACTGTAGGTAATTCGCATAAAATCTATACTTATTTCCACCTATAACTATGTATATACCTATAGCTTTCTCTCTATATATATACAATTCACTATCATAGGTATAATTTCATCTTGATTATGGTCTAATATGTACATAAATGGAAAACTCAGTTAAGTTATGGTCATGCATCTTTACCTACAGAATTATAAACGCGCAAGTATAACTACCTAACTTGGGTCTCATTTAAACACACCATTCATTTACCCATCAAAGCATAGTTAACTCGGAGGATCCCTTTTCGTTCTCTACATTTTATCCCATTAAACAACAATATAACTACATGATTTTGAATACTTAAAGGTGTAAGATCTCATGGCAAGCAAAATTCTTAGAAATGTTCGTACTGCAATCTGCTTGATAGGTTTAACACTTTCATATACAATAATTTATGTACTTGTCATGCCCTGTACACAGTGACTGGTAATATGAACTGTTATTTCTATTCTACCTCTATCTCGGATGGAGATCCTCCATCATTTCTACCAATCCATTCATTAGAGTATTAGAGTTGTTCCTATAACAAATAATTTCTACTATGTTCCTATAGTTTTGTGAAAAACAAAGGTCAATCGGGTTTCGGCGATTACAAATGCAAAACACACACAAAAAAAAAGCACCATGTTGTTTTCCTTAATCACGAAATGCGGAAGGACTGTGGGCTTAGCACTTCAAGGTTTTGGGGTTCGGGGTTTCACGATTACAAATTCCAAACACCAACACACAACAACTCCTGAATTGCGAAAATGTGAAAGGAAGGTGGGACCAACACTTCAGGTTTTCGATATTTCGGGGTTCGGGATTTCGGGGTTTACGAACACCTAACACACAAACAAAATGAAATAGGAAATGTCGAATTGTGAAATGAGATTAGGGTGTGGGCCCAACAATTTCGGGTTTCGGTGTTTGGTAAGGCAAAGGAACTCTGCATATATGTAACAAGCAAGTCCCGAATGCCGAAATATCAATTTTGTATTTAATCTCTTTTTAAAATCACACACTCCAACAAATAAACTCCAAATAAATAAATGACCGGGTTCGTAATTGGTAAAAACAAATAATTACTATGTTTTCTCAAAAAAATGAATTTATCAAGAAATAAAATGAGTTTACAAACTCAATAACAGAAAATCATAATCCCAGAGAAAACCTCCAAATAGGGAATAACCAATTCAATTCAGGAAATGATTTCAAGCTATCTCACCCTCTGTGTCCAGATTACAATATGATTCAAGTATTTATAGGAACAAAACTTGCCCCTTTGACCTTAGGAAAAATTAAATCAGGGCGTTGATGGTATTTGGTGGCCTGCAAAGGCTAAGGTGGCCACCACTTGACAATGAACCCTCACGTCTTGAAGGGTCAAGACGACCACCAATCCGTCGTCATAAAGCAGTGAAATGATTAAAAACCAACAAGTTTTTCCTATTACAGAAATGGATTATGACATGAAAGATTTCTCCCATGGAATTACTTCAATATAGAATTAACATATACATATCAACAGTATAAGTGATTATTTAAAACAGAGAAGGAATAGATCAACATATCTGAACCAGTTTTGCGGGAAGAAAAAGGGAAGAACCACGTTCCGCCCAACCGTAGAATAGGCAGCCAAATTACTTGCCCGATTCACCCCCTAGCCTGACCATGAATCCTTGAGGGCGAACTTGGAAGACTCCTCCTCAGCAATGTCCACAATTCCAGCAGTTATCCTCTTGCCTCACACTTACTCAACAGTGCTCATAACAACAATAAAATCCATAGTCTCTTTTCTTTGCATACTTGGCAGCGTTCTGCCTCCTCACATATGTTACTTATCAATTTTTCCCAGGTCTTTTTCCCTCCCTTCGAAATTTTTGCAGCTTTCTAAATCCCTAATTTTTAGGGGCTGCCAATGGCCAAATCACTGATTTTCCACTTGTAACAATCAACCTAGGGATATTTCCAACATGTTCCCCACTCATGGAGTCATGGTCAGCTAAATTCAACATGGTTGTTCCATTTGTCCTCCTGAAATCAATATAAAATATTTTGTTTTCATACAAGTGTCATAGTCAAATAGTTAGTTGGGTCAAATCAGGTATCTGCCCAACAGTCATGTTAATTAATTACATTTATTAAATTCGAAATCCAGAATTTCCATAAATTGCAAAAAAAAATCCAAATTCGAATTTACTAAAAACAAAATAAATTTCGAATGAATTTAAATTTCAAAAATATTTTAATTTTTTGGTGATATCACATCCTTTCCCCCTTCAATAAAACACTGTCCTCAGTGTTCGTTCCTTTCTTGGAACAGGGTTGGATGAGATTTCCACAAATCTCCCTCCAACTCCCAAGTGGCCTCCTTAGGACTAAAGTGCTTCCATTGCACCTTTACCTGAGCGGCGACTCTGTTCTGAAGTGTTATTTCTCTCCAGTCCAGAATACATAGGGGTTCCACCTGGAACTCGCCTTTGGGTTCCACCTGCACCAAGTTCCAATCAATCATATGAGTAGGGTCATGAATATACTTTTTCAACAAAGAAACATGAAATACATTATGAATTATTAGATTAGTTGGAAGTGCAAGTTGATATGCTACGGGTCCAATTTGAGCTAGTATCTTGAAGGGCCCACAAAACCTGGGTGCCAGCTTGGCACGGTTCCCTAACTTCAGTGAGCTTTTTCAGGCATTGACCTTCAAGTAAACATGGTCTCCCACTTGAAATTCCAAGTGTCTCCTTTTCTGATCTGCATAACTCGTTTGTTTGTCTTGTGCTTCTTTCATGTTTTGTTGTACCTTTCTTACCATGTTCTCCATTTCTTGGAGCATCTCTGGTCCAACCATGAGTTTGTCAGTGGGGTTATCCCAGCTAATTGGAGTTGTACATTTTCTGCCATACCGTATTTCGAAAGGGCTCAACTTAGCCGAAGTTTGGTACCCATTGTTATATGCAAATTCTACCAAGTGCAGGTAGTCTTCCCACTTGCTCGGTTTTGTTCTTACGTACATGCGAAGCATATCCTCTATGATCTGGTTTGTCCTTTCAGTCTCTCCATTTGTTTGTGGATGATAGATTGTACTAAAGTTCAAGTTAGTGTTTAGTCCTACAAACAATTCCTTCCAAAAAGCAGATGTAAATTTTACGTCTCTATCTGAAACCACCATTTTAGGAATACCATGCAGTCTAAAAATTTCTTTCATGAATATTTCAACAATGTTTATAGCTTTAAAAGTAGACTTTACAGGAATAAAGTGTGCAGACTTACTGAGTTTATCGATTACAACCATGATAGAATCATTTTGTTTCTGAGTTTTAGGCAAACCTGTTATAAAGTCTAGTAATATAGTCTCCCATTTCCATTCTGGTACTGGTAATGGTTGTAATAGGCCGGCTGGGTGTTGGTGCTCGGCCTTAACCTGTTGACAATCTTGGCACCTAGCCAAGTACTCTGCTATTTCTCCCTTCATATTAGGCTAGTAAAATAGTTTTCTGAGTGTTGTTATTGTTTTCTGGTAACCTGGATGGCCAGAATAAAGTTTCTTATGCACTTCGTCTAAAATCTATTTCCCTTCTAGGAGGAAATTCTAGTATCTCATCCACAAAAATGTCTCTGAATTCACATAGGATAGCAAAGTCTTCTAACTTGGGATTATCTTATTTTTCTAATAGATTCGTCACTTGGATGGCGTAAACTTGACATCCCTTTCTAATACATTTCTTGAGTTTCATTGTTGAAACTTGTCTGACTGATACAGGTTTTGGTATGCCTTGGGTTGTTCTAACAGTGCCAAAATTATCTTTATAGCTAAGTATCTTTGTATAACAGTCTAGTACTGCTTTGTGTTGTTCCAACCAATCCATCCCGATAATCATATCATAAGATCCTAGTGGTAGGATGTTCAGATTGGTCCTTATCTTTTGACCATCTAAGATGAACTCAAGATCATAAATAAAGTCAACTACTTTCCTTTTAGTACCTGTTGCTAGTTGTACAAGCCATGATTTTGCGTGCTTCAGTTTCTTAAGTTTATTCGACTCTACTACATTGGGAGTAATATAACTTAACGTAGCTCTAGGATCAATTAAAACAGAAATTTGAGTGTCATTGATTTTACCTTCGATTTCTACCACTGAGGACTGGTGGTCATCTTTTTGACCATCTATGGATGCATTTATCTGATGCAGTCTTCTACCCACATCTCCCAATGTCGAGGCTTCCTACAAATTGTGAACAACAGTTCTGTTTGTTGCAATTAAACATGGACAATTCCTCCTTAGGTGAGGTTCTCCACACTCCCAACACTTTAATGGCTCGCGGGAGTTGTCCCCAAACTTCTTCATTCCTAGGTTTATCAGTTTACCACTACCTTTCGTATTCAAATGATTGGAGTGAAAATCCTTCCTTCGAAAACTTTTTGCTGCATTCCAATAAGGAGCTGGCCAGTATCCCTTCTTCTGTTGGTTCATTCGATCTTGCTTCTTATCCTTCCAGGTCTTTGGAAACTCTACCCACTGTTTATACTGGTCATAGCACATTTGTGCTTTGCTGAATACCTCACTTAAGGATTTGGGGCTATCAAACTCAATTCTGTCCCGGTAGGCCTATGGTAAACAGCTTAAGAATCACTAGATTTTTACCTTATCCTCCCGGATGTACGGTACGAACCTTAGTAGTTCCATAAATTTATTTATAAGGTCCTCCATCGTCATCTGTCTGAGTCATAACTCGTAAAATTCTTTCGGCTTCCTTTCATAATAGATTTTAGAAAGGTATTTTTTCTTGAAATACTTCTCAAAGTCGGACCATTCCAACTGTTTCTCCTTTAGGCCCTTGGCCAATTTCAGGTCCTGCCACCAAATTCTGGCCTTCCCCTTCAGATTGTAGATGGCCATTCTGACCTTCATGTTGCTGGAATAGTTTTAGATCTGGAAGTATTTTTTGATGTCAAACAACCATGCCTCAAATTCTTCTCCTTTGTTGGATTCTCCATCAAAGGTAGATAGTTTAATCTTTTTAAATTCTCCTTTAAGGCGGTCTACTTGTTTTCTTTTTCTGTCTGGTATAGTTTTGTCCTTAGATGAAGGTGTCCCTTCAGACGAATTGTCTCCTTTTTCTGTTTCTGGTCCAGAATTCTTGGAGGCCCTTTTGCTAACTTCTTCGTCATAGTTATCGTCTTTTGGGATTTTTTTGGTTACTATACTACGCAACATGACTTCATTTATCTCTTGTTGTTCCTGTTGTTCTTTCTTCAATTTTTCATTGTCGGTCTTGAAAACCTGTAGTTCAACAATAAGATTCCTCATTATTTCCAGCACCTCCGTGGGTGAGCTTCCATCACTATTTTGTCTTGGATCTACTGGAGGTCCTTGCTGCGTATTTCCTTCCATCCTAATTTTTGCACCGTCCTGAGCTACCATAATTTACAAAAAACAGAAAGGGCTTTCTGTTTGAAACCATAAGATTTATTAGTTTTACATACGTCAAAATGTATACTAAGTAGCTAATGTGGCCTTGTTCAGGCCCAGTGTTGTAGCTTTTGCTCTGATACCATATGTAATGTACCTCAAATTCACCATAAAAAAAAAAAAAACTATGACATAATTCAATTTCATTTAAGCTTGGAATTTAAGAGAAGGTAAGATTCATTTATGTCCATAATGACATTATTACACCAGTCTAGTTTACATCGAACAGAAAATCTTATGTGGATAAATTATGTCCATAATTCTATCACTTCCCTTAACTCTCAAACTAATCCAACATACTTATATGTATATAGGCCATATCTAAACTTAGGTCGAAGGAACCTTTGAGGTTCAGAGAGATAAATCTCAGTGAGTAGTCCAACTGCCGTTAGATCAAAAGGATCTTGGCGCACAAAGTTTAACCTTTGAGAGGTCGTGTAGGAGATCAATTGAAATGAACGCTGGAGACACTTCGGGGAGAAGTGCCAAAATCCCGAGAGCCATAGGATCACACCAAGTTACGAGGGATTTAAGCGCTGAAAAACACCCCAAGAGAGCAGTCATATGGATGGTGGAAACACTTCGTGGAAGAAGTGCCGAAGTTGCGAGAGTTGTTGGATCCATAAAAGGTGCGCGAGGTTTAAACCTCGTAACAGTAGAAGGAAGAGGACTCGTCAAGTCCCGAAAGCAATGGGACTGTCCATTTTGGAGGACAGGTGTCAAAGATCCAAGCGCATTGGGGATTTGGACACTGGGGAAATGGTAGTGAAGACCCTCCCAAATTCTCGAAAAGGAGAAATCCAGGATTTGATCACGACCATTGATCATCTCGAAAAGATCAAAACTGTTGATCGTGGCTAAAGGTCACAGTCGTCCATCGGAGGGACACCTGGTTGTCGGTCAGTGTTTCGGCATGTGGGAAACCAAAGGAAAAGACCCCTCCTTTTTGCAAGTCACGAAATCACGGTATATGAAACCCCGAATTGGTTTAGTGTGAAAAGTTTCAGCATTTCGGCACTCAGGACACCAAATGAAAAGACCCCTTGTCTTCACATGTCACGAAATCCTAGTATAAAAAACCCCAAATTGATTTAGCGTGAAAAGTTTCATCATTTCAGCACCCGGGAAACCAAAGGGCAAGATCCCTCATTTTCGCAAGTCGCGAAATCTCGGTACACGAAACCCCGACGCGCTCTGTGGATGGGCCCTAGGTCATAGGAGAGGGTCATGTGGACGGAGGCTAAGAGGCGATCCAGAACCTTTAAGCCCTTTTCAGCGTTTCGGTGACCGGGAGTTGGAAGGACAAGGTACTTGGGTTCCAAGTCGTTGCACTCCAATGCATGCCCTAGTTTTCTATGAGCTGATACGATTCTAAACCCAGGATTAGCATTGTGGTGATAGAAATATCACTGAGTCACATGGTTTAGAATAAGGTTATAGTTTAAGACCTGCAAAATCTTTTGGGGTGGCAAAAATGAACAGTCATTCTTACTGTAGGGAATTCGCTTAAGATCTGTACTTATTTCCACCTATAACTATGTATATACCTATAGCTTTCTCTCTCTATATATACGATTCACTATCATAGGTATAATTTCATCTTGATTGTGGTCTAATATGTACATAAATGGAAAACTCAGTTAAGTTATGGTCCTACATATTTACCTACAGAATTATAAACGCGCAAGTATAACTACCTAACTTGGGTCTCATTTAAACACACCATTCGTTTACCCATCAAAGCATAGTTAACTTGGAGGATCCCTTTTTGTTCTCTATGGTTTATCCCATTAAACAACAGTCTGACTACATGATTTCGAATACTTAAAGGTGTAAGATCTCATGGCAAGCATAATTCTTAGAAAAGTTCGTACTGCAATCTGCTTGATTGGTTTAACACTTTCATATACAATAATTTATGTACTTGTCATGCCCTGTACACAGTGACTGGTAATATGATCTGTTATTTCTATTCTACCTCTATCCCGAATGAAGATCCTCCATCATTTCTACCATTCCATTCATTACAGTATTAGATTTGTTCCTATAACAAATAATTCCTACTATGTTCCTATAGTTTTGTGAAAAAAAGAGGTCAATCGGGTTTCGACGATTACAAATGCCGAACACAAAAAAAAACAAAAGACCATGCTGTTTTGCCGAATTGCGAAATGTGGAAAGACTGTGGGCCCAGCACTTCGGGGTTTCGGGGTTCAGGATTTCGCGATTACAAATGACAAACACCGACACACAACAACTCTCGAATTGCGAAAATGTGAAAGGAATGTGGGACCAACACTTCGGGGTTACGGGATTTCGGGGTTTACGAACGCCTGACGCACAAACAAAATGAAATAAGAAATGCTGAATTGCGAAATGAGATTAGGGTGTGGGCCCAACAATTTCGGGTTTTGGTGTTTGGTAAGGAAAAGGAGCTCCGTGCATATGTAACAAGCAAGTGCCGAATGTCGAAATATCAATTTTGTATTTAATCTCTTTTTAAAATCACACGCTCCAACAAATAAACTTGGAATAAATAAATGATCGGGTTCGTAATTGGTAAAAAAAAAAAATTACTGTGTTTGCTCAAAAAAATGAATTTATCAAGAAATAAAATGAGTTTACAAACTCAATAACAGAAAATCATAATCGCAGAGCAAACCTCCAAATAGGGAATAACCAATTCAATTCAGGAAATGCTTTCAATCTATCTCACCCTCTGTGTCTGGATTACAATATGATTCAAGTATTTATAGGAACAAAACTTGCCCCTTCGACCTTAGGAAAAATTAAATCAAGGCGGTGATGTTATTTGGTAGCCTGCAAAGTCTAAGGCAGCCACTGCTTGACAGTGAACCGTCATGTCTTGAAGGGTCAATACAGCCACCGATCCGTCGTCATAAAGTGGTGAAATGATTACAAACCAACAAGTTTTTCCTATTACAGAAATGGATTATGACACGATAGATTTCTCCCATGGAATTACTTCAATACAGAATTAACATATACATATCAATAGTATAAGTGATTATTTAAAACAAAGAAGGAATAGATCAACATATCTGAACCAATTTTGTGGGAAGACAAAGGGAACAACCACGTTCCTCCCAACCGTAGAATAAGCAGCCAAATTAATTGCCCGATTCAACCCCTAGCCTGACCATGAATCCATGAGGGCAAATTTGGAAGACTCCTCCTCCACAATGTCCACAATTCCAACAGTTATCCTCTTGCCTCACACTTACTCAGCAGTGCTCATAACAACAAGGAAAATCCATAGTCTCTTTTCTCCACATACTTGGCAACTTCCTGCCTCCTCACATATGCTATTTATCAATTTTGCCCAGGTCTTTTTCCCTCCCTTGGGAATTTTCGCAGCTTTTTAAATCCCTGGTTTTCAGGGGCTGCCAATGGCCAAATCACTGATTTTCCACTTGTAACAATAAACCTAGGGGTAGTTCCAACATGTTCCCCACTCATGGAGTCATGGTCAGCTAAATTCAACATGGTTGTTCCATTTGTCCTCCTGCAATCAATATAAAATATTTTGTTTTCATACAAGTGTCATAGTCAAATAGTTAGTTGGGTCAAATCAGGTCTCTGCCCAACAGTCATGTTAATTAATTACAATTATTAAATTCGGAATTCGGAATTTCCATAAATGGAAAAAAAAATTCCAAATTCGAATTTACTAAAAACACAATAAATTTCCAATGAATTTAAATTTCAAAAATATTTTATTTTTTGGGGGATATCACATTGATGAAGAAATAACAAATTTTGTAAGAAGGTTCCAGAAGGGAAGTGGAATATACAAAGGTAAGTCTTCTCTCAAATGCTTTAACTGTGGTAGAATATGACATATTGTTGAAAACTGTTATTATAAAAAGAGAAGTCTCAACAATAAAAAGAGATTCTACTCCAAGGATGATGACATCTCCTCAAATGAGAGTGATGAAGAAGATAATGATGGAGGAGAAGTCCTCTTCATAACCCAAGAAACACGGGATGATGATCACGAGAATTCTAAAGAAGAAGAAATCATTTGTGAAGAAGATTCAGATGAAGAAACCAACCTTGATTCCTTTTGGGGATACAAAGACAATGCAAAGAGTGAACAAGAAGATGAGAACCTTGAAAAGTTGAAGTATGTTGAAACTGAAAATAGAAACCTTAGAAAAAAAAACATAATACTAAAAGGTGAATTGAGTAGTTGTGAAGAAGAGAATTGCAAGCTTGAAAAGACCATTAATAGCTTGAAGAAACAATTAGAATATTATGAGAAACTGAAAGCAGAATTGGATCACACAAAAGGGGAGCCCCTATTGACAACAGAAAAGTTGAAGAAGTTTAAAAAATGAACTGAAAAATTAGATGAGATCCTTAGCAGTCAAAGATCTCCAAACGACAAGACAGGACTAGGATACAATGATAGTTTGAAGACAACAAAACAAGAAAAGGAAGTTGAAAATGATGAAACCAACATTCCAAAACAAGTTGAACAACAAGATAGAAGACTAGAATTCAAAAGGAATGAGACATGAAGAAGATCCTTTCCCATCAGTTATGAAAGCAATCATTATGAAGGAAACTACAGAAGAATAGATCGTGAACCTATATGGACCACACCACAAAGAATATCACTTACGCCCAGGTATCAAAATTTATTTCTTGGACATTGTTATACTTGTGGAAATTTTGGACACAAGGCAATCAATTGTAGAATCAATGAAAGGAATAACTATGCAAGTTACATGAATGGTGAAAATATTAGATATGGAAATGTTCATAGACCTATCAACAAAAGTTATAATCCATTTGACCCATTAATGGATCAAAATATTGTATGTTTAAAGTGCAATAATCTTGGTCACAAAGCACGAGATTGCATAGAGATGAAGGAAGATAATTGTATGCCAAAAGTATGCATATTGGCTACAACATGGAAAAGGAAAGAAATTCCACACAATGAAAATTGTCGAATAGCATTGGTCACTAAAGAATGCAAAGAAGAAGATGCATGGTTCATAGACAATGGGTACTCATCTCATATGACCGGAGATCAAAGAAAATTTGTCAGCTTGAAGAAAAAGGGTGGAAATGTTGCATTTGGAGATGACTCATCTACCAAAATACTTGGAAAAGGAACTATAAATCTTGGAAGTGAAAGTGTAAAAGTAGGATAAGTACTATTGGTTGAAGAATTGAAGCATAATCTACTCAGTGTTAGTAAAATTTGTGATCAAGGATACACTCTTACGTTTGACTCCCGAAAATGTAAAATCAGAGAAAATAACTCAGGAAGATTAGTTGCAACTGCAACAAGAAGACCAAACAACATATACATCCTAGACATGAAGAAAAGAGAGAAGATAGAAGCCACAGAAAATGATTCCAAGGAAGAAAAAGTCCTAATGACAAAAAATAAGGATGAAGTATTATTGAGTGCCACATGTTCAGGGGGAGCAGCCCCAAAGAAGTGAGTTACCTTTTGCCATTAAACTCAGGGGGAGAATCCCTACCCTTTGCCACTGATGTCAAAGGGGGAGAGAAATTGGGATCATGATGATAGGGGGAGCATGAGTGTTTCCATCAATGACAAAGGGGGAGATTGTTGGAATATTGGTTTTTGTCATTGATGTCAACCCTAGTCATGGGTTTTGGACCGCAAGATTGATTAAGGTATTTGGACATGAAGCACAATGCATGCCCATGGATGGATATTATACATCATGTTGTTTCTGGTGGTATGTGGCACGTCACATGGATCCTCATGGTTGAGAAGAAATGAATTTTTGAAGATGACAAAGTGAATTGAAGAAGGAAGTACATGTAGGCCCTGAAG
>ML799636.1:129735-141195 GCA_009831015.1 Picea engelmannii
CACTTCCCTTAACTCTCAAACTACTCCAACATACTTATATGTATATAGGAAATATCTAAACTTATATCGAAGGAACCTTTGAGGTTCAGAGAGATAAAGCTCAGGGGGTAGTACAACTTTCATTAGATCAAAAGGATCTGGGCGCACAGAGTTTAACCTCTGAGAGGTTGTGCAGGAGAGCAGCTGAAATGAACAATGGAGACACTTTGGGGAGAAGTGTCAAAATCCCGAGAGTCATAGGATTGCACCAAGTTACGCGGGATTTAAGTGCTCAAAATCACCCCAGGAGAGGAGCCATATGGATGGTGGAAACACTTAGTGGAAGAAGTGTCGAAGTTGCAAGAGTCGTCGGATCTAGAAAAGGTGCACGAGGTTTAAGCCTCATAACAGTAGAAGAAAGAGGACTCGTCAAATCCCGAAAGCATTGGGACCGTCCATTTTGGAGGACAGGTGTCAAATATCCAAGCCCATCAGGGATTTGGACACCGGGGAAATGGGAGTGAAGACTCTCCCAAATTCTCGAAAAGGAGAAAGCCAAGATTTGATCGTGACCATTGATCATCCCGAAAAGATCACAACTGTTGATCGTGACTAAATGTCGCATCCGTCCATCGGAGGGACACGTGGCTGTCGGTCGGCGTTTCAACACTCGGGAAACCAAAGGGAAAGACCCCTAATTTTTGCAAGTTGCAAAATCCTAGTATATGAAACCCTGAATCGGTTTAGCGAGAATAGGTTTTGGCGTTTCGACGATCGGGAGTTGGAAGGACAAGGTACTCGGGTTCCAAATCGTTGCACTCCAATGCGTGCCCTAGTTTTCTATGAACTGATACGATTCTAAATCCAAGATTAGCATTGTGGTGATAGAAATCTCACTGAATCGCATGGTTTAGAATAAGGTTATAGTTTAACAGCTGCAAAATCTTTTGGGGTGGAAAAAAATGAACAGTCATTCTTATTGTAGGGAATTCACTTAACATCTGTACTTATTTCCACCTATAACTATGTATATACCTATAGCTCTCTCTCTCTATATATATATATACGATTCACTATCATAGGTATAATTTCATCTTGATTCTGGTTTAATATGTATATAAATGGAAAACTCAGTTAAGTTATGGTCCTGCATCTTTACCTACAGAATTATAAACGTGCAAGTATAACTACCTAACTTGGGTCTCATTTAAACACACCATTCGTTTACCCATCAAAGCATAGTTAACTCAGAGGATCCCTTTTATTTCTCCATGGTTTATCCCATTAAACAACAGTCTAACTACATGATTTCGAATACTTAAAGGTGTAAGATCTCATGGCAAGCAGAATTCTTAGAAAAGTTCGTACTGCAATCTTCTTGATTGGTTTAACACTTTCATATATAATAATTATGTACTTGTCATGCCCTGTACACAGTGACTGGTAATATGATCTATTATTTCTATTCTACCTCTATCCCGGATGAAGATCCTCCATCATTTCTACCATTCCATTCATTACAGTATTAGAGTTATTCCTATAACAAATAATTCCTACTATGTTCCTACAGTTTTGTGAAAAACAGAGGTCAATCAGGTTTCGGTGATCACAAATGTCGAACACAAAAAAACAAAAGACCACATTGTTTTTCCGAATCATGAAATGCAGAAAGACTGTGGGCCCAACACTTTAGGGTTTCAGGGTTCGGGATTTCACGATTACAAAACACACAACAACTCCCGAATTGCGAAAATGTGAAAGGAAAGTGGGACTAGCACTTCGGGGTTTCGGGGTTTACGAACACCTGATGCACAAACAAAATGAAATAAGAAATGTTGAATTGTGAAATGAGATTAGGGTGTGGGCCCAACAATTTCAGGTTTTGGTGTTTGGTAAAGCAAAGGAACTCCACACATATGTAACAAGCAAGTCTCGAATGTCGAAATATCAATTTTGTATTTAATCTCTTTTAAAAATCATACGCTCCAACAAATAAACTTGGAATAAATAAATGACCTGGTTTGTAATTGGTAAAAACAAATAATTATTGTGTTTTCTCAAAAAAATGAATTTATCAAGAAATAAAATGAGTTTACAAACTCAATAACAGAAAATCATAATCCCAGAGAAAACCTCCAAACAGGGAATAACCAATTCACTTCAAGAAATGCTTTCAAGCTATCTCACCCTCTGTATCTGGATTACAATATGATTGAAGTATTTATAGGAACGAAACTTGCCCCTTCGACCTTAGGAAAAATTAAATCAGGGCGGTGATGGTATTTGGTGGCCTGCAAAGGCTAAGGTAGCCACTGCTTGACAGTGAACCCTCACGTCTTGAAGGGTCAAGATGGCCACCGATCCGCCATCATAAAGTGGTGAAATGATTACAAACCAACAAGTTTTTCCTATTACAGAAATGGATTATGACACGACAGATTTCTCCCATGGAATTACTTCAATATAGAATTAACATATACATATCAACAATATAAGTGATTATTTAAAACAGAGAAGGAATAGATCAACATATCTAAACCAGTTTTGCGGGAAGACAAAGGGAACAACCATGTTCCTCCCAACCATAGAATAGGCAGCCAAATTACTTGCCTGATTCACCCCCTAGCCTGACCATGAATCCATGAGGGCGAACTTGGAAGACTCCTCCTCAACAATGTCCACAATTCCAACAGTTATCCTCTTGCCTCACACTTACTCAGCAGTGCTCATAACCGCAAGGAAAATCCATAGTCTCTTTTCTCTGCATAATTGGCAGTGTCATGCCTCCTCACATATACTATTTATCAATTTTTCCCAGGTCTTTTTCCCTCCCTTGGGAATTTTTGCAGCTTTCTAAACCCCTGATTTTCAGGGGCTACCAATGGCCAAATAACTGATTTTCCACTTGTAACAATCAGCATAGGGGTAGCTCCAACATGTTCCCCACTCATGGAGTCATGGTCAGCTAAATTCAACATGGTTGTTCCATTTTTCCTCCTGCAATCAATATAAAATATTTTGTTTTCATACAAGTGTCATAGTCAAATAGTTAGTTGCGTCAAATCAGGTCTCTGCCCAACAATCATGTTAATTAATTACAATTATTAAATTTGAAATTCGGAATTGTCATAAGTGGAAAAAAAATTCCAAATTCTAATTTACTAAAAACGGAATAAATTTCCAATGAATTTAAATTTGAAAAATATTTTATTTTTGGGGATATCACATCCTTTCCCCCTTCAATAAAACACTATCCTCGGTGTTCGTTCCTTTCTTGGAACAGGGTTGGATGATATTTCCACAAATATCCCTCCAACTCCCAAGTGGCCTCTTGCACCTTTACCTGAGCGACGACTCTGTTCTGAAGTGCTATTTCTCTCATGTCCAGAATGTGCAGGGGTTCCACCTGGAACTCGGCTTCAGGTTCCACCTGCACCAAGTTCCAATCAATCATATGAGTAGGGTCATGAATATACTTTTTCAACAAAGAGACATGAAATACATTATGAATTCTTAGATTAGCTGGAAGTGCAAGTTGATATGCTACGGGTCCAATTCGAGCTAGTATCTCGAAGGGCCCACAAAACCTGGGTGACAGCTAGGCACAGTTCTAGCGAGCTTTTTCGGGCTTTGACCTTCAAGTAAACCTAGTCTCCCACTTGAAATTCCAAGTGTCTCCTTTTTTGATCTGCATAACTCTTTTGTTTGTCTTGTGCTTCTTTCAAGTTCTGTTGTACCTTTATTACCATGTTCTCCATTTCTTGGAGCATCTCTAGTCCAACCATGAGTCTGTCAGCCAAGTTATCGCAGCTAATTGGAGTTGTACACTTTTCGCCATACAGTATTTTGAAAGGGCTCAACTTAGCCGAAGTTTGGTACCCATTGTTATATGCAAATTCTACCAAGTGCAGGTAGTCTTCCCACTTGCTTAGTTTTGTTATTACGTACATGTGAAGCATATCCTCTATGATCTGGTTTTTCCTTTCATTCTATCCATCCGTTTGTGGATGATATCTCTTACTGAAGTTCAAGTTAGTGTTTAGTCCTGCAAACAATTCCTTCCAAAAAACAGATGTAAATTTTATGTCTCTATCTGAAACCACCATTTTAGGAATACCATGCAGTCTTAAAATTTCTTTCATGAATATTTCAGCAATGTTTATAGCTTTAAAAGTAGACTTTACAGGAATAAAGTATGCAGACTTACTGAGTTTATCAATTACAACCATGATAGAATCATTATGTTTCTGAGTTTTAGGCAAACCTGTTATAAAGTCTAGTGATATAGTCTCCCATTTCCATTCTAGTACTGGTAATGGCTGTAATAGGCCAACTGGGTGCTAGTGCTTGGCCTTAACTTGTTGACAATCTTGGCACCTAGCCAAGTACTCTACTGTTTCACCCTTCATTTTAGGCCAGTAAAATAGTTTTCTGAGTGTTGTTATTGTTTTCTGGTAACCTGGATGGCCAGAATATGGTTTCTTATGCACTTCATCTAAAATAGTTAATTTTAACTCTATTGAATCTAGTATGTAAAGTCTGTTTTTAAATCATAATAGTCCCTTCTTATCGATACTTAGATCTGGTTTATCTGAGTTAGTGATACTGTTTTGAAATTCTTCCATCACCTTAGTGTAATTTCCGTCATTAATACTTGTCGTCCTTATTCTTTGTTCCAGATCGCTTTCTTCCCTGCTGATATTTATCTCAAATAACCCATGGACTCTTTTGCTTAAAGCGTCTGCTACTTTATTTTCCTTACCCTTGATATGTCTGAACTCGAAGTCGAATTCGCTCAGAAAGGCTAGCCACCTTGCTTGTCTTGCATTAAGGTCTGGTTGGTTAAACAGATATTTCACCCCTCTATTATCCGTCAATAGTAGGAATTTTCTGCCCATTATATAGTGTCGCCACATTTTTAAGGCATGTATTACTACTACCAATTCTAAGTCATGAGTGACATAATTTTTCTTGTGTTCTTTTAATTTTCGGGACTCGTAACAAATCACGTGCCCTTCCTGAGTTAGAACACCACCTAGTCCCTCTTTACTTGCATCAACACATACTGTGAAGTCTTTATCTGGGTCTGCTACCTTCAAAATGGGCACTGATGTCAATAATTCTTTCAGCTTGTTAAAATTGTCTTGACACTTTTGTGACCAGTTAAACTTGGTCCCTTTCTTTTGTAATGACGTGATAGGGTATGTTATCTTGGAAAACCCTTCTATAAATCTATGATAATATCCAGTGATTCCCATGAATGACCAGATATCTTCCACATCCTTAGGTACTAGCCATTCCATAATGGCTTTTATCTTTTCCGGGTCTACGACAATACCTTCCGAGGAAATGACATGTCCTAAATATTTTATTTATTTTTGATAAAAGTCACATTTGTCAATTTTTGTGTATAGTTTGTGTTTCCTTAATGTTTGCAGAACTATTCTTAAGTGTTCATCATGTTCCTCCTCCATTTTAGAATCGACCAGAATATCGTCGATAAATACTACTATGAACTTGTCTAAGTATTGACTGAAAATGTTGTTCATCAAGCACATAAATGTGGTTGGTGCGTTAGTGAGTCTGAAAGGTATGACTACAAAATCGTAGTGTCTGTATCTTGTTCAAAAAGATATTTTGTTTATGTCCTCGTCCTTTATCCTAACTTGATGATAATCGGATCATAAATCCAATTTTGAAAAGATCTTGGCCCACTAACTTGATCAAATAGATCATTTATCCTTGGTAAGGGGTATTTGTTCTTAATGGTCATTTTGTTCAGTTATCTATAATCGATATATAATCTTAGAGTACTGTCTTTCTTTTTCACAAAGAGGACTGGTGCTCCCCATGGCAAGACACCCGGTCTGATATACTCTTTGTCCAACAATTCCTGTAGTTGTATTTTTAATTCTGTCAGTTCTGGTAGACTTATTCGGTAGGGTGCTTTTGAGATAGGGGCTGATCTGGGTAGCGATTCTATGGAGAAATCTATTTCCCTTCTAGGAGGTAATTCTAGTATCTCATCCACAAACATGTCTCTGAAATCATGTAGGACAACAAAGTCTTCTAACTTGGGCTTATCTTCTTTTTCTAATAGATTCGTCACTTGGATGGCGTAAACTTGACATCCCTTTCTAATACATTTCTTGAGTTGCATCGTTAAAACTTGTCTGACTGATATAGGTTTTGGTATGCCTTGGGCTGTTCTAACAGTGCCAAAATTATCTTTATAACTAAGTATCTTTGTATAACAGTCTAGTACTACTTTGTGTTGTTCCAACCAATCCATCCCGATAATCATATCATAAGATCCTAGTGGTAGGATGTTCAGATTGGTCCTTATCTTTTGACCATCTAAGTTGAAGTCAAGATAAAAAATAAAGTCAACTACTTTCCTTTTAGTACCTGTTTCTAGTTGTACAAGCCATGATTTTGCGTGCTTCAGTTTCTTAAGTTTATTCGACTCTACTACATCGGGATTAATATAACTTAACATAGCTCCAGGGTCAATTAAAATAGAAATTCTAGTGGCATTGATTTTACCTTCGATTTCTACCACCAAGGACTAGTGGTTAGCTTGTCGGCTATCTATGGTTGCATTTATCTGATGTAGACTTCTACCCACGTCTCCCACTGTTGAGGCTTCCTGCAAATTGTGAACAACAATTATGTTTGCTTCAATTGAACGTGGACAGTTCCTCCTGAGATGAGGCTCTCCACACTCCCAACACTTTAATGGATCGTGGGAGTTGTCCCCAAACTTTTTCGATCCCAAGTTTACCGGTTTACTGCTACCTTGCGTATTCGGATGATTGGAGTGAAAATCCTTCCTTGGGAAACTTTTTGTTGCATTTCGATAAGGATCTGGCTGGTATCCCTTCTTCCGTTAGTTCATTCGATATTGCTTCTTATCCTTCCAGGTCTTGGGAAACTCTACCCGTTTTTTATACTGGTCATAGTACATTCGTTCTTTCCTGAATACCTCACTCAAGGATTTGGGGCTGTCAAACTCAATTCTGTCCCGGTAGGCCTGTGGTAAACAACTTGAGAATCACTGGATTTTTACCTTATCCTCCCAGATGTACAGTACAAACCTTAGTAGTTCTAGAAATTTATTTATAAGGTCCTCCATCGTCATCTATCTGAATCGTAACTCGTAAAATTATTTCGTCTTCCTTTCATAATAGCTTTCAGAAAGGTATTGTTTCTTGAAATACTTTTTAAATTTGGACCATTTCAACTATTTCTCCTTTACGCCCTTGGCCAATTTCAGGTCCTGCCACCAAATGCTTGCCTTCCCCTTCAGATTGTAGATGGCCATTCTGACCTTCATGTTGTTGGAATAGTTGTAGATCTGGAAGTATTTTTTGATGTCCAAAAACGATGCCTCGGCTTCTTCTCTTGTCCTAGATTCTCCATCAAAGGTAGTTGGTTTAATCTTTTTAAATTCTCCTTCAATGTGGTCTACTTGTTTTCTTTTTTTGTCTGGTATAGTTTTGTCCTTGGCTGAAGGTGTCCCTTTAGACAAACTGTCTCCTTTTCTTGTTTCTGGTCCAGAATTCTTGGAGGCCCTTTTGTTGACTTCTTCGTCATGGTTATCGTCTTTTGGGATTTTCTTGGTTACTATACTACGCAGCAGGACTTCATTTATCTCTTGCTATTCCTGTTGTGCTTTATTCAATTTTTCATTGTCCGCCTTGAAAACCTGTAGTTCAACAATAAGATTCCTCATTGTTTCCAGCACCTCTGTGGCTGAGCTTCCATCACTGTTATGTCTTGGATCTCCCAGAGGTCCTTGTTGTGGATTTCCTTCCATCCTCATTTCTGCACCCTCCCGAGCTGCCATAATTTACAAAAAATAGAAATGTCTTTCCGTTTGAAACCATAATATTTATTAGTTTTACATACGTCGGAATGTATACTAAGTAGCTAATCTGGCCCTGTTCAGGCCCAGTGTTGTATCTTTTCCTCTTATACCATATGTAATGTACCTCAAATTCACCATAAAAAAAATAAAAATTATATGATATAATTCAATTTCGTTTAAGCTTAGAATTTAAGAGAAGCTAAGATTAATTTATGTACATAATGACATTATTACACCAATCTAGTTTACTTCGAACAAAAATTCTTATGTGGATAAATTCTGTCCATAATTCTATCACTTCCCTTAACTCTCAAACTACTCCAACATACTTATATGTATATAGGCAATATCTAAACTTATATCGAAGGAACCTTTGAGGTTCAAAGAGATAAAGCTCAGGGGGTAGTACAATTGTCGATAGATCAAAAGGATCTGGGTGCACAGAGTTTAACCTCTGAGAGGTCACGCAAGAGAGCAGCTGAAATGAATGGTGGAGACACTTTGGGGAGAAGTGTCGAAATCTCGAGAGCCATAGGATCACACCAAGTTAAAAGGGATTTAAGCACTCAAAATCACCCTAGGAGAGGAGCCGTATGGACAGTGGAAACACTTCGTAGAAGAAGTGTCGAAGTTGCAAGAGTCGTCGGATCCAGAAAAGGTGTGCGAGTTTTAAACCTCGTAACATAAGAAGGAAGAGGACTCATCAAGTCCTGAAAGCATCGAGACCGTCCATTTTGGAGGACAGGTGTCAAATATCCAAACCCATCATGGATTTGGACACTGGGGAAACGAGAGTGAAGACTCTCCCAAATTCTTGAAAAGGAGAAAACCAGGATTTGATCATGACCATTGATCATTCTGAAATGATCACAACTGTTGATTGTGGCTAAAGGTCATAGCCGTCCATCGGAGGGACACGTGGCTGATGGTCAGCGTTTTGGCACCCAGGAAACCAAAGGGAAAGACCCCTCATTTTCGAAAGTCGTGAAATATCGGTATATGAAACCCCGAATCAGTTTAGTGTGAATAGGTTTTGGCATTTCGGCGACCGGGAGTTGGAAGGACAAGGTGCTTAGGTTCCAAATCATTGCACTGCAATGCGTGCCCTACTTTCCTATGAACTGATACGATTCTAAACCCAGGATTAACATCGTGGTGACAGAAATCTCACTGAGTCACATGGTTTAGAATAAGGTTATAGTTTAAGAGCTGCAAAAGCTTTCAGGGTGGGAAAAAATGAACAGTCATTCTTACTGTTGGGAATTCGCTTAACATCTGTACTTATTTCCACCTATAACTATGTATATACTTATAGCTCTCTCTCTATATATATATGATTCACTATCATAGGTATAATTTCATCTTGATTCTGGTCTAATATGTAAATAAATGGAAAACTTAGTTAAGTTATGGTCCTGCATCTTTATCTACAGAATTATAAACACGCAAGTATAACTACCTAACTTGGCTCTCATTTAAACACACCATTCATTTACCCATCAAAGCATAGTTAACTCAGAGGATCCCTTTTTGTTCTCTACGGTTTATCCCAATAAAGAACAGTCTAACTACATGATTTCAAATACTTAAAGGTGTAATATCTCATGGCAAGCAGAATTCTTAGAAAAGTTTGTACTGCAATCTGCTTGATTGGTTTAACACTTTCATATACAATAATTTTTGTACTTGTCATGCCCTGTACACAGTGACTGGTAATATGATATGTTATTTCTATTCTACCTCTATCCTGGATGAAGATCCTCCATCGTTTTAACCAGTACATTCATTACAATATTAGAGTTGTTCCTATAACAAATAATTCCTACTATGTTCCTAAAGTTTTGTGAAAATATATAGGTCAATTGGGTTTCAGCGATTACAAATGTCGAACACAAAAAAACAAAAGACCACATTGTTTTGCCGAATCATGAAATGCGGAAAGACTGTGGGCCTAGCACTTCAGGGTTTCGGGGTTCGGGATTTCGCAGTTACAAATGCCAAACACCAACACACAACAACTCCCGAATTGTGAAAATGTGAAAGGAAAGTGGGACCAAGACTTCGGGGTTTCGAGGTTCGGGATTTCGGGGTTTACGAACACCTGACACACAAACAAAATGAAATAAGAAATGTTGAATTGCGAAATGAGATTAGGGTGTGGGCCCAACAATTTTGGGTTTTGGTGTTTGGTAAAGCAAAGAAACTCCGCACATATGTAACAAGCAAGTCCTGAATGCCGAAATATCAATTTTTTATTTAATCTCTTTTTAAAATCACACGCTCCAACAAATAAACTCGGAATAAATAAATGACCGGGTTCGTAATTGGTAAAAACAAATAATTACTATGTTTGCTCAAAAAAATGAATTTATCAAGAAATAAAATTAGTTTACAAACTCAATAACAGAAAATCATAATCGCAGAGCAAACCTCCAAACAGGGAATAACCAATTCAATTCAGGAAATTCTTTCAATCTATCTCACCCTCTGTATCCGGATTACAATATGATTCAAGTATTTATAGGAACAAAACTTGCCCCTTCGACCTTAGGAAAAATTAAATCAGGGCAGTGATGGTATTTGGTGGTCTGCAAAGGCTAAGGCGGCCATCGCTTGACAGTGAACCCTCACGTCTTGAAGGGTCAAGACAGCCACTGATCCGTTGTCGTAAAACGGTGAAATGATTACAAACCATCAAGTTTTTCCTATTACAGAAATGGATTATGACACGATAGATTTCTCCCATGGAGTTACTTCAATAAAAAATTAACATATACATATCAACAGTATAAGTGATTATTTAAAACTGAGAAGGAATAGATCAACATATCTGAACCAGTTTTGTGGGAAGACAAAGAGAACAACCACGTTCCTTCCAACCATAGAATAGGCAGCCAAATTACTTGCCCGATTCACCCCCTAGCCTGACCATGAATCCATGAGGGTGAAGTTGGAAGACTCCTCCTCAGCAATGTCCACAATTCCAGCAGTTATTCTCTTTCCCCACACTTACTCAGCAGTGCTCATAACAACAAGGAAAATCCATAGTCTCTTTTCTCCGCATACTTGGCAGCTTCATGCCTCCTCACATATGCTATTTATCAATTTTGCCCAGGTCTTTTTCCCTCCCTTGGGAATTTTTGCAGCTTTCTAAATCCCTTATTTTTAGGGGCTGCCAATGGACAAATCACTGATTTTCCACTTGTAACAATTAGCCTAGGGGTAGTTCCAACATGTTCCCCACTCATGGAGTCATGGTCAGCTAAATTCAACATGGTTGTTCCATTTGTCCTCCTGCAATCAATATAAAATATTTTGTTTTCATACAAGTGTCATAGTCAAATAGTTAGTTGGGTCAAATCAGGTCTCTGCCCAATAGTCATGTTAATTAATTATAATTATTAAATTTGAAATTCAGAATTGCCATAAATGACAAAAATTTTCCAAATTCGAATTTACTAAAAACGGAATAAATTTCCAATGAATTTAAATTTCAAAAATATTTTATTTTTGGGGATATCACAGAGAGAGTGGTGTGTGTGTGTGTGTGTGTGTGTGTGTGTGTAAGAGAGAGAGAGAGAGAGAGAGAGAGAGAGAGATGGGTGTGGGGA
>ML799636.1:155390-168782 GCA_009831015.1 Picea engelmannii
TGTCTATTATAAAAGACTAGTCTTGTTGATTGGATTGGATGCATACCTAAATTACTAAAGGATGATAGTTATTGATTATTAGTACATGCATGAGACTTGTATGTACTAGCTACACATGCATTTATTGTACATGTACACTAGTAGGTATGCGTTTCTTGGCTTACTTACTAATAGTGTCGATTATTTGTAATGAATGTGTGAACCATGTTTCTTTTCCTTTGTACCACGAGATACCTTAACTTCGGGATGAAGTTTCCTGAAGGGTGGGTGTATGTAACAACCCTAGTTGAATATATGCTTAGGGATTATTAAGTAAAAATTAATTAGATAATTAATTGTTCTAATATAGTTTTAATTAAACAATGATTAGCATTAATAATATTAATTAAATATTTATTTATTAATTAATTGTTTATAACTTTTGATTAATCAATTAAATAATTAATTAATTACATATCACATTCAATGACATGGGTAATAAATTAAGAGGCTTAATAATTTTAATTTATTGAATTAATTGCTTTACATATGTGGGAGGAGATAAGACATTAATGAAGGGGATAAGACAATAAAGAAGGGGATAAGATATTAAAGAAAGGGGGATAAGGTAATAAAGGAGGGATAAGGAAATTAATGAGGGGGAAGAGAGTCGGTGAAAGGGGGATATGAGTGGAGGAGTCTTACGGGGGAGGAGGATCATTTTTGGGGAGGGAAGCATTTTGGAGGGGAGACGATAGTTTTGGTTTCTTTTCTTGGATTTTCTGGTTTTGTGGTGGAGTTCTGCAGTCTTTTAGAATCATTGCAGGGGACACCGGGTTGCTGGGGGTTTTGGGCACGGGGGCCAGGATTCCTTTTGATTTACTGGAGCTAGGGAGTTGGACAAGCTGCTCCTAGCTGGCTGGGAGGTTAGTCGGTTTGGGCAGATTTGATCAGTGCATCAGGCTAGGCAAGGCATCATCAAGGCAGTAGGGAAGGGACAACCATATCGATGGGAATTAGCATCAGAAGTAGGTATTTTATTATGAATTGTTGAGTTATTTTCATGTTGTAGATAGATTTTAATTTCTGCAGAATATTTATGCTTATGATGTGAATGAATAATTTACGTATGAGAAGGAAATTATATTTTAATTGTATTAAATTTTGTATTTAATTAAGTACGGTCACTACACTCATATCCATGCATATACACCACAATTTCATATAACAATCCATATCTATATTGACATTAAATAAAGAAATGTATGTTTATTTTTATCATGACTTGCATCTGTTATGCATTCACAACATAACTTGAATTGATATCCATGTACCAAAATTCCATATTTAAATATGCATGTATGAACTATTCTCATAACTATATTATTATAAACATATAACAATAAAAATAATATCATGAAACACATAAATAGGTCCATATGTACACATCTCAAATATGAAAAAAATGCCAAGCATTGAATTAGTAAGATGAGTAAAAAACAATGTTCTAATTGCCTAAGGCCAATATATAGGGCGTTACATAACTTGCTTTCCTCGGATTTAGGTTCAGGATTACAAACCTAGTGGTTCAGTCTGCAAATGGATAAAAACTTCCATTTTTGTGAATACCTCTTTATATCTCTATTTTTTACATTATTTTTATATAGGCTATTGAATTCAGTTGTTGACAAATCTACAGACATAGATAGAGTCAACTATGTAAATTCCAAATATACAGTTTTTTTTTTTTTAATTAATATTCTTTATTATTTTTTATCTATTTTTGTCTTCACATATATCAAAATTCTAGAATACATACCTCTCTTATTTATGCTATAACTTTTTTTCGACTTAACCATTTCTAAAATGAGTTATATGTTGCACTAGAGGAGACTGATATCTATGATCTAAAAATAAAAATAAATTATCTTGATCATGTTAATAACCTCTTAGCCTGCACGAATAAAAGGCGTTGTAATTTCAAGGATATATTGACTTTCATAATTTTAAAAAATATAACATTAATATTATAAATTTACAAAAAAATATACCACACTAGAACAATGGGTTATCTACAATTATATAATTTTTTGGAATGAAACTCCATCGTTAATGTACTCAACACCTGCATGAACAAAGACATATACCTTATATTTTGCTGGAAAAATAACATACCACCGTTATAAAAAATCAAATTTCACATAGTTATTCACAATTTCTATGAATAAAAGTTGTAAATTTGGAAATATAATTCAATTTATTGTGTTTCATCTTCTTACACCATATTCAAATTCATTGTAAAAGTACCTTGAATAATCCCTCCAAGATAACAGATTGTTGTTTTTCCATGTTTGCATTTCCACTAACCCGTCATGAGAGACCATCATTAGCTTTCACTCACCATTGAATCACTAAGCATTAATTGGGATATCACAAAGTTGATGACGTATTCATATAATATAATAGTAAAGATACATTTTAAAGTATATTTTATTTAAAAAGGTGATGGTATTAAAAAATTAAACCTTAAATTTTCTATTATTTGAAAAATTCAAAATTAAAATAAATATATTCTTACTTTGATGGAAATTTTAAGGGAAAATCCAACAAAATAACTTCTTGCAACATCTATGAGATGTGGAATCACACTTGCGATGTTGGAATTACCAACATGGATGACATTGCCAACCTTAACTAGTGCAACTATCATGACCTTCACCTATTCCACTCCATCCTTTAGTTTTCTAATCATATAATCTTATATTAATCATTCTTTTCACATTCTCCTTGAAATAAGTTTCAATAAATGAAGGAAATGGAAATTCTAAAAGATATTTTTCTAAAACCTACTCACAATTAAAGAATTTTTTTATTATGTATTAGGTTTTCATTGATAAAGTAACAATCTAACTTTAACTTGCAAGTTGTTACCATGGAAAACAAAGATTGATATCCTAAAACAAATAAGGAAACCATCATATAACTCATGGAAAATTAATACTCTTACAAAAAATAAGTGACGAGTGATAACAAAATCACCAAAACATTATAGTGCATGCTAATGGAACAATAAAATCCTTTTGTTTATTGTGAATATATTGATGCATTTACACCCATGTCAGATACAATCATTACATCAAATATGGGGACTAAGTCCTATAACATCTACATAGGGACTTTAGTTTATTTTATTTATGGAGTTTTATTAATATTTTTTTGTATTTTTAAATATTAATATAAAATTAATTTAATTTAATATTCTTTTAACCTTAACAGATTAATTATTTTCTTCACTAACCAAATCTGATACCTGCATTTCCTTATGTGGAGATTCATAAAGTTGGTGGTAGAGAAAAAAATCATAAAGTCATTTAAAGCAAATTGTGTATATTAAAATTCATTATTATTAATGATTTTATGTCACGTCCCAACATGATGTCTGCCTAAATCTTATGATCACACACCTCCTGAGGGTGTGTGGCACCATGATGGTTCTCACTTGGATGCTTGAAAACACCAAGGATACTTTGGCCGAACTATGCCTCTTCACCTAGAGCATACTCATACTTTGTTCTAGGCTACGAGCAAGTCACACTCCTACTTTAGTGAAACTCTCTCTTGGATACTTAGACAATTTGTTAAAAACTTAACACTTAGTCATTTAAGCATACATCCATGAGCATACGAAGAAAATAGAAAGCTTGCGAGAAAATCAAGAGACACATAGATATAGTGCAGACAACACACGATGTGCCTAACACCCGACTATGTCTTAGTATTGTGAAACAATTACAATATGAGTATTATCTGCTTAGTTTACAACTTGGGAAGAGTTGCATGATTCACCTCACCTCACTAATAAACTCATTCACATATTCATCACACCAAGACTCGTCCATTGTAAAAAAAAATTCAAACTCTGTGGCACACCTCAAACGTGCTCCCACTATAGACTCATTGTTTCTTCTTTGTCGCAAGACTTCACACAGACTTGTGATTATGTCTCATAACATGCCTCACCCAGACCTGCGATAAGACTTCCCTAAAATCCAAGTCACCCTACCTCCTATACTCAACCCAAATAAGGTCTCCCCAACTCTATCCACAAAATCACCTCAAGGCAACACAATTCCTCCCAAGTGGAGCGACTTGGCTCCTTGAGGGAGCTCACCCCTCTCCGTTTGAATCTGCCTCAGATGCCTTGGTTCTGATCTTGCTCCCCTCACTATGCCTTCTTATTTGTGTGCCTTGTGTTCTTATATGGAATCCAAACATCACCTTCATGAACCATCACATTGCTTATGTGTGTCACACCCCTTTGCGGACCAGTGCACCAAAACAAACTGATGCACCCCTTTGTGGACCAACGCACCCAAATGAACTCATGCACTCTTCAAATTTTTCATCTCTTAGATTGTGCACACCATCCTTGGGCACACACCCCTTGTCTTGTGCTCTTCCTGGATGTGCCGATGGGGTCATACATACATACATGATTAATGTTTTAATTAATTAATACATTAATGTAATGTATAATTTTTTTTTAAATAAGAAATATCATATATTAAGAACCTTCCAGAACTGAAGTAAAGTTGAAAAATACAGTGATAGCCATACTGTAGTTACTGGACTGCCCCAACAGAGGGGAAACTAGTCCAGCCAACATAGGAGTCCAGCATAAATAGTATAATTGGCTAAGAAAAGTGGTTTTAGACAAACTGTTTATCAGCTAAAACTAACAAAAAGGCTGACAAGACCTTAAGAAACACAATAGACTTAGACACCTGGCAGATAGCTCGGCCACGTGGCGTGGAGGTCCTCTGTCCAGGGCTCCTCCTCGACAAACGTCACATGGTCTGCCCATTGTCGGTCGACTCGCCCTTCGCCCACGGTTCCAACAGCCTCTGTGGTAGAATTTTGCATCGGTATCCTTGCCGAGTCTGCCTCTGCAACACTGCTCTCTCACGCATCCTGCTCCTGTGCCATCACTGCTGAGTGTTGCACCTTGTCATGTCCTTCATATGGAGCTGCATTGGGTTCCTCCATGGGGGTCACTTCTACCGAGTCCGAGGAGAAAGCTGCGTGCATGGAGGAGAGAGTCTGAAGAAAGACCTCCACCTTTTCATCTATTTCTTGTAGGTGAAACTGGATATCCTCCACCCCCTGGCGGAGCTCAAAGACCAGGCCGTGAAGGATAGCCATGTTGTCTCTGAACTACACGTTGTTGAAGGAATCAGTGAATTGGTATCCAGCACCCCCAAGCCTATGATGAGGAGGAGGCTTACCGCCTGAGTTTCTCAGAGGGTCAGGGACTGGTGTGGGGGCAATGAAATCCATAGGAGGGTTGAGAAAGAGACGCAGGAAAGAGCTCGACATCCGGGGGATTATTTCCAAACAATCAAACTACAAGTTCGGTGGATCATGAGAGGAAGCCAAGAAGTGCTTGGAGTGGAGCGGGGGAGAGGAGCAGATAGAAGGTGAGTCGGGAGGAGAGACCGAGGGCCGACGAGGCTTCTAGGGAGAGCCCCTTCACAACCTTCCCCTGGGATGTGGCATAAGGTAATAATTGTAACTAAACAAGGAGATTAGGTGCACTATGCAGAGGTGTATGACCTGGGGGTGAGCAGGGGCAGCATGGAACCAGAGAATTCAAACAGGTTTAGGCCATGGCTGTGAGGGGATGAGCCCTCCAGAATGCAAGCGAAGACTTCATAAATGCCCCTTCTAATCACAGTAATGGCTATTTAATCATGGAGGAGGGTGACGGGATGTGGCACGAGCCCGTCACATGGCTCTATGCCTCAGTGGCTAGTGCCTGCCCCCACCGTCTGCCACGTTTTCTGCCCTAACACCCCATCCGGGGAGGCATCCACCATTCCATCTTTTTGGATACACTGCTAAAGTATAGGGTGATCATGATCCTGGGCTGAATTGCATTGGATTTCTGGTCCACTCCAGTTGGTACCCAGATTAGCCAGTTCATCCGCAACTTGATTCGTCGTCTTCCTGATGTGTGCGGGAATGATAGCCTGATTCGGATGCATTAAATCTATGATGATCTGAAAGCCATGGGAGAGTCTCCAGCTAGGTGAGATTCTGTCTGGATTTGCCGTGTTTAAGATTTTTCACAGCAGGCTGATGATGACTTGGGAGTCCCCCTCGGCGATTACCTTGGTGAAATTGTTTTTGATGGCCAATTGAAAACCTTTGATAAGACCCCAGAGTTCTGTTGTATTGTTCATAGAGTGCCCGAGGGAGCCAGCGCCTATGACGAGAATGTGCCCATGATGGTTGAGGAAGACTACTCCATAGCCAACAGCCCCTGGATTGCCTTTAGAGGCTCCATCAAAATTGAGCTTGACGAAATCCTCTGGGGGAGGAGACCAAAAGGAGGGGCTGCTAGAAGGGATGGTGGGAGAGGGGGATGGGAGAGCCTGAAGAGAAGGGAGTGGAGTCCAATGCTGGAGGATGGGGAGTTCAGAAGGAGAGCAGGTTAAGTCTGCGTTGGACCAGTTTCGTAGGTGGAGAGTTTCCATGATGTTGCGATGGCACTGATGCCAACACTGTTGCCACGGGAGGGAGATACTTCTAAAGAGTCTTTTGTTCCTTTATTTCCACGTTTTCCAAAGGATAAAGCCGGGTAGAAGTTGCCAGATACAATTAAGGAGGGGGGAGTGGAAAGCCTAGTCCCTCCAGTTTGTAATGGTTTCGAGGATGCTATCTCTGAGGCGGTCCGAGGTACGCATGATGAGCGTTGCTTGATCCCAAATTTGAGCTTTGTAAGGGAAATAATTGAGGAGATGGTTCATGGTTTCCTCTACTTCTCCACAAAGTATACATAAAGAGGGTCCCACAAAACCTCTTTTCGAGAGGTTGTCCCATGTGAGAATGCTGGAGTGGGAGACTAGCCATAGGAACAGAGTGATTTTAGGCCAGTGTTTAAGACTCCATATTTTATTCCAAACTTTCGAAGTAGGGGGGGGTCTGACTGAGTTTTGATTTGGTAGGCTTCCCGTGTATTGAAAGATCCCTGTGGCCTGTATCCCCACCAAAGAGTATATTCTCCTGTAATTTTGGGAATTTTCCATTTAGCCAGCTCTTCTTGCAAAGATGCCAGATATACATGCGCCTCCAGTTTAATGCATCCCCTATCCAAATGCCAGCATCGCCAGGTGTCCTTCGCGGGGTTGTTCTGCCAGTAGTCAGCTACTCTTGTCAGACCTGCCTGTGTGGCTTGGGTGCAGATGTCACGGGCCCATTCTTCAACATTCAGAGCTGGCCACTGTTGCCAGGAGTCTTGCCAGAAAAGAGTCGTTTCCCCATTACCTATCTCCCAGAAGGCGTGCCGAGTCACCAATTGTCTATTATGCTTGGCCGTTGTCCAAATTAAAGAGCCCGGGTTGTCCCCATTCCAGCGGATTAAGTTCTTCTCTGCCATATTTGGAGCGTATTTCTTCCTCCAGAGTCTGGCCCAAAGATCCTTGGGATTTTTTAGCCAGCGCCACCATATTTTGGTGCTAAGAACCTTGTTCATTATAGAGGGATCCCTTAGACCCAGTCCTCCTTGTTCTTTGGGCTGACAAAGTTTATCCCAGCTGACTAGTGCTATTTTCTTCCCTTTGTTGAGGCCTTGCCAAAGGAAGTTTCTTTGTAAGCTTTTGATGGTTGTGAGGACGAACTTTGGGGCAGCCAGCACGGAAAAAGAATAGATCGGGAGGGCCTAAAGAATGGCTTGGAGGAGAGTGAGATGACTAGGAAGGTTTAAGGCTCTAAAGGTCCAGGATGAGAGCCTTTTAGAGAAGGAAGATAAAATATGTTCCCAGGAGGAATTTCGGAGGGCATTGTCAATCAAGGGAATGCCAAGGTATTTGGATGGAAGGGAGCTTCTGTTGAAACCGAGGATAACCGAGATGTGGCGTTGGATCTGAGGGGGCGTATTGAAAAAAAATATTTGGGATTTATCCTTGTTGCAGTCCAGGCCTGAGGCATCAGAGAAGTTTTGGAGGATCTCCCGATTAGAATTGGCTTCACAGACAGTAGGGCTGCCCATTAAGTGGGTGTCATCCACAAATTGGCTATGCGAGATAGGGGGTGAGATGCCATGCAGGGGTAAACATGTCAGAAGGTTGTTGTCTAAAGCTACGTGGATAGAGCGGCTGAGACCTTCGGCCAAGATAATGAAGAGGAAAGGGGACAGGGGGTCGCCCTGTCTAATCCCTCTCGAGGGGGAGAAAGGTCGTGAGGGGACACCATTGATGAGAAGAGAGAAGAAATTCTAGGAGGTTAGATTCAAAATCCAAGTTACCCAGTTCTGATCAAAACCAAAAGCTAGAAGCATTGTTCTCATATACTCCCAGCTTATCTTATCAAAGGCTTTAGAGAGGTCTAATTTGAGGAGCATACCTGGAGTTTTGGTCTTTTGCAGGGAATGAATTACTTCATGAGCTAGGATGACGCTATCCAGGATTTGTCTTCCCTCAACATAACCGGATTGCTCTGGGGATATGATTGTCAGTAAGATAGGCTTGAGTCTCCAGGCTATCACCTTTGTGAGGAGTCTGTAGATGACATTACAAAGAGCTATAGGCCTGTACTGCTTGGGAAGATAAGCCTGCCCCTCTTTGGGAATTAAGGTGAGGAAAGTGGCATTAAGAGCCTAGAGGACCTGTCCAGTTGCTCGAGAGTCTTCCAAAATTTCCCAAACCTCTGTCCTGATCATCGGCCAGCAATAGTGGAAAAAGTCGTTGGTGAAGCCGTCGAGACCAGGAGCCTTGCATTTGGGGGTGTCTTGAAGCGCTTGATCTACTTCCTCGATTGTGAAGGGACGGAGGAGGGTTGTTTTTTTCTCTTGGGTAACAAGGGAGGGCACATGCCGCGTAACCTTATTGATTGCTTCATGCCTATCCGGGATGGGCTCTGTAAGGAGGTTATGAAAATACTCGATCAGGTTTGTTTCCATATCAGCATGGGAGTGAATGGTTTCCCCTTCATCCGAGATGAGATGCGTGATCTTATTAGAGTGCCACCTATGGATAACCATTCTGTGAAAGAATTTGGTATTGCGTTCCCCTTCCTTGAGCCACTGAATACGCGACTTCTGTTTCCATAAGATATCTTCATGTCTTTTCCTAGCTTCAATCTGTTGATTTACTTTTATTTCCTGGGATTTTAGCTCATCTGTTAGCCCTTGCACTCTGATCTGATGCTGAATTTCACCCATTTGTTCTGACAGCTGTTTTTGGGATTCAAAGATGTTGCCAAAGGTATGTTTATTCCAAAGTTTGAGAGTTTGTTTAAGATTCTTTAACTTTTGCTGGAATTTATACATTTTGGAACCGCGAGGGATCGCTGCCTCCTGCCACCAATCTTGGATGTTTGCTCGGAAATCAGGGTGGTCTAGCCAGAACTGTTCAAACCTGAAGGGTTTTTTACCAGGTGTGGCTAGGACATCCAACCATAATTGTATGGGCCAGTGATCTGAACCAGAGAGGTCCATGATAGTAGATTCCATTTTCGTGCCATCCATCATGAGTGATTCCAAGATGAGGAACTGATCTAGTTTACAGGCAAATTGATGTATTCTTGTCCTTCTGTTTGTCCAAGTATGAATGTCATTGTTGGCCTCCAAGTCAATGAGGTGAACATCGTCTATTAGTTTGTTGAAGTCACTGGAGTCTCGATCTAGTCGTCTTGATCCTCCTTTTTTTTCCTCCAGGTTGTGGATGATATTGAAATCACCACCAACAATCCATCTATCATACTGTGTAAGGCTGGATAAGTAACTTAGGATTTTGAGGAAGGCATGCTTATCCCTCGGATTGGCCGGGCTGTAGACATTGGTCAGATGTCTGGGTTTGTTTGAGCCGATGAGCCTATAATCTGTTGTGATGGACCATTTGGTTGTGAGAAAGTTTTCCATCAGCACGGCGTTGGTGTTCCAGAGGATAGTCAATCCTCCGGCCGTTCCTGTGGCGTCGATTGAGGTCGCTCCCCCTTGCCTCCAGTAGTGGGGAAGTAACCTGTCAATGTCTTCTGAGGTACATTTAGTTTCCTGCAATAGTATAATGTCTGGTATTTCCACTAAGATCAGTTCTCGTAGCATTTTTTGCTTGCTACGTTCGTTGAGGCCTCTGATATTCCATGATATGATCTTCATGATGAAGGAGGGGTGGGGAGAGGAGGGAATTTGTCCGAGATCAGGTGGATTTGCCTTGATTTCACCATAAAATTTCCTATTTCTTGTATGAGCTTGTTAGTGGATTTCCTCCTCCTTTTCTTTTCTTCTTTCTGAGCTTTATTTGGGTTCTTTGTCTGACTACCCTGGATTCCCAAGGCTTTGTTGGCTCGGGCTGAGTACCTAGCTGAAGAGTTGAGAAATACTTTGTGCACCTTCCGCAGTTGATCCCTGGGAATAATGTAAAATTTGTGCTGCCTATAGGCATGCTCAAGGTGCTCCAGATCTACCCTGGCTAGGTCTTTCTCCTCCATCTCCATTTCTTTGTCCCCATCTTTTGTCTCCTACAAGTCTTGCAGATCCCGTGCCAAGTCTAGGGGAGGGAGATCCGGTTACTTACTCTGTGGGATCCGTTCAGTACTTTGGCCAACTGGCTGGGGGGCATTGTCCGGGGGTGGTACATTTGGATTTGCAGGGGTTGTGGGGTTTTCTGGTTGATCTTGTAAAATTGCAAACTTATTGTTGGTTGAGGGATATTTACTTACCTGAGCCAGTTGTTTTCTTCCTCCTTGTCTTCTTTTCCCTGCTGGTTGTACAAAGCCTTCCTTGTCTTTGTTGCTTTCTAGGTTCCCTTCTTTGTGAGTTGATTTGAGAGGGCATTCTCTGAAGAGATGACCATGTTCATGGCATTTCCTGCATCGAAATGGAATGTGCTCATAGTCGATGGTCTGAGACCAGTCCTCGTCATGATATTCCAGTGTGATGGATCCTGGGAGCGGCTTAGCTATGTTCAAATACACACAGATTAATGCGTAGGAGGTATAGCGCCGCTGCTTGGTGGCTTCAGAGGACTTAACATAGATGCCAATGGTATTGCCAATGCCGGCCAGGACCTCTTCCAGCCAGAATTCCTGGGGAAGAGAATACAGTCTAATCCATACCAGTGCATGGGCAAAGTCTTCCTTCTCAGGGATGAACTTTTCTGTCCAGAATCTTAAGAAGAGTCTAGTTGAGTTGTAGAAATATGGCCCCCCATCAAAGATGTGATTGCGATCCTCAAGGTTGTGGAGGATGATTGTAAAGAATCCTTTGGATCCCAGTTGCAAATCGTAGTGCCCTTTTGGTTTCCACCAGTGCTGTATCCATTTGACTAGATCACGCTCAGAAGGCCAAAGCCCTAGAAATTTTCCCACCAGGGCATAGTCTCGCATATATTGCTTCTACTCTTCTATGTGTGGCGATCTTATGACATATTTTGGATCCTGTGGTGCCTATGGGATGCATTTACCCGGCATCCAAGGAACTGAGGTGTTTGCAGGGGCAGTTTCTTTAACTGGATCGATATCCATATCCCGATCTTTGAAGGTCCCTTCCGCTAGAAGCTTCGAGTGCATGTCTGGAGGCGGCTCAAGGGCCAGCCTTTTCGCTCCTGCTGCAAGGTTTTCATTTGCCGTGATTTGGCTGCAGGTGACGCCAGTTGGTGCCCCCTCCCTGCGATACATGAGCCCCCGTGGGGCAGTCGTCGTGGTGGCACAGTTTGTGGCGGCGGCAGTGAAGCCCTAAACCCTAGTTGCAGAGCCGATTACTCCCATTTTTTCATCGTAGTTGTTAAAGGTATGCGGGCTTGGCCCAGTTAAGCTTTCTGCAGCTAGACCACGTCCTTGCTCCTGTTTGAGCACAAGACCTGACCTTCGTTGCAAGAAGGACTTTACCATCCAGCCGCCTCCGCTGACCTTATGTAATGTATAAATTAAAACATGAATACATTAAAAATATATTTTTAAAGGATTAATACATTAATAATACATTATTACATTAAAGTATTAATCCATTAATACATTAATAAAGTATTAATACATAAATAAAGTAATAATACCTTAAAAATAATACCCACAGATGACCATTAATGTATTAATGAATGACCATGTTGACCATGACCATGGTTGATTGTGATTGACTATGGTTGACCATGATAATGGTTGAACAAGAGTATGATTGGCCATGGTTGACCATGGTTGATTATGGTTAACTATGGTTGACCATGAACATGACCATGGTTGACTATGGTTGACCATGCCCATTAGTATGCTTGAACATGGATAAAGTGTTAATGTACTAAAGTATTAATGTATTAATTGATTCAAAGTTAATTAATGTATTAATTAATTAATACATTAATGATCAATTAATTAATGTATTAATACATTAATACATTAACAATACATTATTACATTAATCTTTTAAAGTATTAGTTAATTTATTAATACATTAATAAAGTATTAAACTATTGATAGTACATTAATATATTAAAGTAATAAGTATTATTAGTAGATTAATAAAGTAATAATGAATTATTACATAAACACATTAAATTATTGCATTATTACATTAAATTATTAATACATTATTAACTAATATATTAATAAAATATCAATACATTCTTAACTAATAAATTAATAAAGCATCAATACATTAATAACAAGTGTTGCATGGAAGTGTAGTCCCTGTTGGGTTGAATTGGGAATAAATGCACAGGAATGGGGGAAAAGTAGCAGAGGTAGATGGAAACTACAATGAAGATGTGGCAAGCAGCATGAAGCACAGGTGGTATCCATGTTGTAAATGACACGTGGCCTCTAGAGTCCCATTTAATTTTTGAAACTATATAATCCATCTTGCTATGTTCGAAATTTTCATTCTTTCCAGTAGTGTGACTTGCTATGTTTGAAATTTTCATTCCTACCTTGCATGTTTTATCTCTTCAATGTATTTATGAAATTCATTCATAATTATTTATGTATACTTTCAACTGGTTAGAGTTAAGTACAATTTGCATCGACCATCTGGATTGTGTGTCTCTATATGTGCAAGGACAAATAAAGGTATATGCATAGAAGGAGAAAAAGATAAAACATAGAAGACACATATAAAGTTACATTCAAATTAAATAAACACAATTTCTTGACATTCAACATAGTTGAAGATAAAAAAAAATTGAGCACATAAATATAAAAGGAGATAAAAATAGTTTTATTTGAAATATATCAAAAAATAATATTGTTTGTTACATATTCCTGGAAATTTAAATGTGTTTGTCATTGTAACGACCCTAATTAAATAAATGTTTAAAGATCATAAAGTAAAATTAATTAAGGAAAGCAATTATGGTTAACCAAGTAATAATTTAATTATAGATCACATTTAAAGACCTGAGAAATATAATTTAAAGGATCAATGAA
>ML799636.1:169772-190085 GCA_009831015.1 Picea engelmannii
CTTTGTGAATAATTTTTCTTTCTTTGATATGGCTTGTTCACATGATTGGACAATGAGATGCAGGTTCTTCACTTTCTCTTTCAAGCATGCATTTAATTGATCTTTTCTTATTTTCATTTCTTTCATGTTGTTGACATGGGTGCCAAAAGGGATGACCATGTCTAAATAGAAACATTCTTCATTTTTTAAATCCGCCTACAAATGTTCGAGCAAAGCATGTGCCCTCATTCCAAGGGAAGCCATACTTTGTGAAGTTTCCTAGGCCTCAGTAATTATTTTCATTCTTTTCTTTATATTATTCTCCACATATCCTCTACATGATGCGAGGAGGCTGGAGGATCATTTTAACTTGGATATAGGGGTGGCAGGCATGGATATTTCTAAAGGACTGAAAAGCAATGGCATAGGAATCAAAGCTTCCTCTAATTCCTTGACTCGGTCCTTCAGTCTGGCATTCTCGGCCTCAATGCCTCCAATGGAATCATGAAGAGCATCTTCGGTTGCTCTGTGAAGTAGAGAGATTTGGGACGGCCGCATGTTCGCAAGGTTAACCTCTGAACGAGATTTCCCTTTATTATTTTTTACATCTCTCTTTTCAATAATTAAATTTTTAGACTCGCTGTAAAAAAAAATGCTCTGGAATACTATGGATTCATCTTCGTCAAAAATTTTGGTATCAGCTGTGTCCATTGGGAGACTATGTTGGATCACATCTCTGGGATGATAAAGGTTGTGGAATACACTATCCATATCAGTCTCAAGTTCCATGTTCTCACTCTCAATTTCGGGCTCTTCCACCTGCCCTACAATTTTTTTTCTCTTCTTCTCCACGATAAGCTTGTGAGAAATATCAATTTTAGTGCAAGGAGGGTTGTTATCTCCTCCTCCGTTTGAAGAATTTTGGGTTGCTTTCTTACTGTTGTGGGCCATTGGAGCGTTGCTCTGGGATGTTGTACTTTTTGGAGTGGTATCTGGCGATTGAACACTCTTCTCATCAGGGCCTTTTATCTGTTGCTTTTACAATTCATTGGTGCTTTTCAATGTGTCTAGGTCACCGGCATCAGAAGCAGGAGTGTCATCATCAGTGTCTCTGTTTTCGCTCAGGTGTCTCTGGAAAAAAGAATTGTCGAGGCCAACTACAAGTAAATGTTTTAAAAATATTCCATTAGGGTCGAACCCTCTTAGCCTTTCAGCACATCTTAGGTTCAAGTTGTATAAATGGGCTATGAATTTGTCAATTTTGTTGATGTTCCTCAACACAAAGTCCCCGACTTTCCAAGGTAGAGGAATGAACTGTTTTTTTCTCTTCTCATGGAATAGATGCAACGAGTAGTTGTATTGCCTTTCTATTTTTGTAGAAAACATTATGTTCATAATGTGACATGGAAGGAGAGCGGGTTTTTCCTTGGAGCCAAAAATCATTATCACACTGCAATTCTCCATTTTTTCAAGTTCTCCTTCTTGTCCAAAAACTTGGTTTCCTAGTCAGATATGTGGGGAGCATCCTCTCCTAATAATAAAACTTTGAAAACCGAGACAAAGTCATTAAAAACATCATAAAAATAGTGGGAGCCCTTGTGCTTCCAAAAGGCCTGGTACCAGAAGGTTACTGGGTTGAATTCCCAGTTTACCTTCTTGGACAAAGACAATTTTGGAAATAGGCAACAATGCACTATTGCGAAAACCAAGTAGGATGACATATAAAATTTCTTCTCCTTTTTGAAGCTTGACAATTGGGAACAAATTTCATGGGAAATTAGCTTCCCCCAATAAAAAATGGCTTGTTCCTTGACTGTGAAATACAAAATATAAAGAACCGTGCGAGAAATAGTTGTTGTGGATTCATGTCCCGTTATTCTTGTAAACAACCAAGAAATTTCCTGGAATGGATTTCTAAATGAACTAACCTGCAAACTTGTGATATGTTCAGGAACTTCCATCGAGTCTTCCAGGAACTTGGGCAAGAGGTCTAACCCGTTGTTATTCTTTCTTAGGAACTGCTTGGATTCTTCTCCTCTGAACATCAATGTTGGCTACAACAATCTTAACATCTAGCGGAAGACCTGAGGTGACAAAGAAACAGGAGAGTGGTCCCGCAGCAGAATAATTATTTGGCCTTAAATATATTTATTGGTGCACCAAGAGACCATATCCTTACAGTCAAAAACTTCAGGGACACATCCTACACGAGCAATTCCAGAGGTCCAAATTATTTCATTCTGGGTAGAAGGGGATGAGTAGTAATAATATGCCTGGACCACTGGATGTTCTGGTCCTCGTGCCCAAATATGTTCACTGTATCTCCATAGAAATTATTTCGAGTTGGTGCCATAAGTTTATGAGAACGTTTGTTTTCTCCAGACGATGCTTGAAATGAACAGTTGGAGGGGATAATATAACCCTCCACAAATGTTGGTTCAATGTGTGTGAATGGGAAATCTCCTCGAGCCTTTCACTCATTAATGAAAATCTCTATGGGTGTTGCATGATGGGTTGTTAGCAGTAAAGATTACTTATTGCATACTTAGAAGTGTGAAGGTGGCGGGTGTTATCTCTCCAAGAAACACTTTGGGGTTATAGGCCAAAGATGCTTGGTAACTTAATAATTTGATAATTAGATATACTTGGATCAATGGGATAACTAAATGGCTAATGAGAAGAAAAACTTATCATGCATTCAAATAAGACAGTGCTTTTAGAAATCAATGATTAGACAAAGTAATTGAAATAGGGTATGAAGAACACTAGTCTAGATAACAAAGTACAATAGTGTGTAGAGTCATACGAGATAGTAAGAATTCCTTTAATTCAAGTTCATGAGCTTAATAAGAAGATAACAGTTCTTATAAGCTGAGCTAAACTGAATCAAAGTACAGAATAATGAAGTACATGAATAAATCTGACATTGACAACAAAAGAAGACTGTGATTCTATTATCAAGATGAGAGTCTTAGTACAAAATCCAAAATGTATCCAGGATTGAACCCTTAGTTCCTCTCATATCTTCAGCTTTATAGCTTTACAATAAAAGTTCAGATCCTAGAAGAATGGATCAGAAATGCTAAAGATAGAAAGTCAAAACAATTTTACAAAAAGAGAGGAAGAGATCCTCAAAATGAGGTCTATTCCTCATTCTATGGTCTTCAGATCATGTAGAACATCTATTTTGTGCAGACAAGCCTTCCAAGGTTGTTTGATATCTCTTAAGGAAGATGAAATTCGAATTTTCCAAGTTTGGAAATAAAACCTTGATTTATTGCCCCCCAAATAGGTGCCAAATCAACTTGAACACCTCCTCTAACTCGTTTGCATCAAAAATGGATCTTAGATTGGACATTATAATTCAATATCTATCTTTAGAAAGCATTTTCAAGAGATTTGGTTGAGAAAAACTTCTATTTGGGCAAAAATACTCTTTCTCTAGCCATCTCAGGTTTCACCAGATATTTCGCCTTAAAATTTGCTAGTAAGCTGGTGAAAGCTCTGCTTTTCATCAGCTATTTGATTATAATTTCGCCTTCTGTGCTAGTGAAAGCTATGTTTTATCTTTGAGAAGAAATTATGCAGAGTAGCAATGATCCTACATAGAGTGTTAGATTCTTCAGCAGCTGCATAATAAAGTGTTGTCAACATTTGATGTTTGAACCTTAGGTGACCTGAAATGAAAAGGAAATCCAAATACACAATTGTTGTTATCTATGGCTAGAATTTGATATCAACGCAAGAAGGATCTTCTTGCTTAGGGTATATAGGTATTCCTATCATTATCTTGATCAACTTCTTTGATCATTTCCTCAAGCTCAACAATACCAAATTCCTGGCAGATTCGTTGAAGCTCATCCAGAGTAATTTGCTTGCTTCCATCGTTGTTGAAATAAGAAAAGGAAAAAAGAGATGCTCCTCACATTCCATCTGCTTCTGTAAAAAAATGTATTTCTTCCTTCGAATATCCACTCGAGTCAATATCCTTTTGCCTACTTAACCTTTCCTGAGCTTCATGGAACAATTCATTAAAATAAGGATGACCTCCATTTTGAGCAACTACAATGTCTATTTCTTGAGAAATTCAGTTACTTGTCTTTCCATTGTTGTTTCTGATGTGGTTTTATTGTTGAAAAGGACCTTTCTATGATTTCACTGGCGTAGAAACGCCTGAAGCTCGAGTGGGCTCTCATCCAAGTAGTTCCTTAAAATTGATGTCCAACTATAACTATGGCATCAGTCAACCCATCAAGACGTACACAACATTTAATCATGGCTTTGGCCAAGCCTATAATCTCTTCATAAGTCTCTCCTTTGGCCCTAATCAAGACAAGAAAAGCGCTAATCTGAACCTTATTTGCTCCTCAATGCAATAAATGATCAAGCACTGCCTCCGCCTCTTTTTCTGATAAATTTATCTTATTTACCAACGATTCAACTACCCGTGCGATGGAAAAGGATTCTGGAGGTGCAAAAACGCTAACAACATTGATTTTTAAATGAAGTCGGGAAAATGATTTTAAAGAAGCAATTGATAAAACCCTATGCTTGGTTCGAAACCGTGAAACCCTTCCAACGTTGAAATTGAGTGCTAATTTAGGAGAACTGAGGCCCACTGAGAATTCATACTGAGTTAGAGTAAACATGGCACGATTGCAAGATGCATCTCTTCTCTTCATCCATTACTCAATATGTTTTTCTGATGAAGATGCATTGTTACCTGCGTGTTCATTCCTTCTCGTGGCCTGATCTATCATATAATACAATTGCTAAGATTTAATTTAGAACAAAGTAATAGATCCACAACTTCTTCATCGGTTTCCCATAACACGATTTTGGAAACTAACTTGTTTCTTTTCCATTCCTTTATGATCGTCCCCCGCAGGTATAGCAAGGTGGAAAATCAGAACCTGTAGTAGAGGGATCTTTCAAACCCGATGAGTTTCTAACAATGAGACTTTGTATATGGCCCTTTTCTCTTTGCACGACCTTATACATGATGGCCCGATGCATTCAACCTGTCAAAACTTTATTAAAACAGAGCTATCTTCGACATCAACAAAATTGGCCTTCTGTCATCTGGAAAACCTAATGAAAACATTGTTGTCGATTTGATGAGTATTCAGTGGAATTTTTCAAATATGAATTGATTCTCAACTTGATTCGTGACTTGAATTTTCCTCTTGGCTTGGATTTAGTTTGTATGTTGCATGACTTCGGTAACATATGGACTCGAAATTTGGCACTTGCGCTTGGGCATTGGTGTTAGAGCTGAGCTTTGTATGGTTTATGTGTTGAATGCGCTTGACATTTGGACTCAAGTTTTGGCTTGACTCATTGCTTGGTGCACTAGGATTGATGTATTGCATGGCTTGATTTAAGATAGACTAGGCTCACCTATGCACACACCACTATTGCTTTAGGTAAATTTATCAAAGTATAAAAGACATAAAAGCAATGGTATGACATTTTTTTATTTGTATCTTGTATTGCAGGTCCAGAGGCATAAAAAAAAAGGATTTTTTAGCAAAGTAATCAAGCAGGAGCTTGATGAACACTATGGAGGTTAAGATACTGGAAAGAAACTAAAGAAAATGATAAATCATTTGAAGAGTGATGGAAATACTCATCAAAAATACCAGTGCGTTTTTTATCGCTAACAACTGGCTCCAACTGGGATGGAGACCTCCCTGCGAGGTTTCCAAGAACCTAGTAGTTTCAGTAGCCTTTAGCATTGGGCATGGAGTCATTTGGTCTGTGCAACTGTTCCTTTGCAAACCTGCAGCTTGCCTGTAACTTGCCTGTAGCCTGCTTGTAGCCTGCCCTGCTTATTTATGAACTCAACAACTGAAAAGATCTAGCTGCTCATATGGAGAGCTTATTCTTCTGCCTACTCCTACACTAACCAACTGTACTGTCTCTTATCAAGTGAAGTGATGCTTCCAATGAAGCCATGTAAGGAACTAATTTACTGACATCATGATAGATCTTGACCTGGAAAAAAATGGAAGCCATATCATGCAGAAAAGAGGTTTGAACAGATGATAAAGAAAATCTTTTTCTGACAGAAATATTTTAACATCTATGCTTCTCATAGACTCCAAATAATTAGCAAAAGGGTCATCAAATTCACAAAGAAATAGCTCTTTGGACTGTTGATCCAGCTGTAATTTGAAATGATGTTGAAGGTTTCCTTTACTATTCTCATTGTTGAATGCAGGTTGCTCGAGATCTATTAGAGAAACATATAGGATGGACTACTCAACCTCTGTGAGAGAGTCATATAAGATGGACTGTTGATCTAAACTTTTTAGCGCATCATCTTCCTCGTTGTATCTTCTGCAATCTTCCTGATGTTCTAGCTGAAGATTAGACAGTCCTTGCAAAATTGGAAACTCTAAGCTGCCCTCATCATCCTCTTCTTCATGTGTGCTGCAATTCCCCTGTGTATGCAAATCAAAAAACTAAAAGTTGTCCTTACTATCTGTTGCAGATATGAAACTGTCTTCTACTGATATGTCAATCTGCTCAACATCTTCAAAGTTTTCAGAATGAATAATCTGATCAACATCTTTAAAGGTTTCAAAAGAAACAATCTGATCATCATGGCAGTCATCTTTAATAGATGAATTTGATACAATGTTAAAGGCATCCTCATGGCTATCATAATGTGGATCAACAATTTCTTGATCATGATGAGAGATATATTCTTCGTAGGTGATTTCAATTTTCTATTCATGAGGCATTATAAACAGAAGAGAAGACCTGAAATCTTTGGCCAGATTAAACTCATCATATTCAATGTCTTCTGCAAACATGGAATGGCTGATTACAACATGATGTCGTTCCATTATGGGCAAAGAAAAAGGCTTGTCGAAATCAGATTCATAAATGTCATATATGGGTTGGTTGTTGTTAAAATCAACATCCTTTGAAGTAAGGGTATGCTATACTGCATCTGCATACTTATCAACAATAGGTGAGCAAAAAACTCATGAATCATGCGAAGAAAGATAGACAGTCTTCAGATCCTTCTCCCCAATCACAGGTGAAAACATATCATAGGCAACCTCTTGAAAAGGTTCAGAAAAAAATTCTTCTCTAACTGTTTCTTCATGTAAATCAAAGGCAGCAAGTGTAATAGAGATAAGGTCTGATGCGTTTACAGCTATGCAATTCTTATTTGTATCGTGAAGATATTCCTTAACAATATAATTTTCATCTTGACAAATAGAAGAAAAGACTACTTCCTGCTGAACATGCTTATCAAATTCATCACAACAATCTTCAAAGAGACCTTCAGCTAGAAATTCATATTTACAAAACAAATGGAAAGCATAATGAAAACTTGCCAATGAGTGAATTCTTGAAGCTGGAAGAGACCTGCACTAATCAAGGGCTATCCTCTCTAATGAATACTTGAAAAGCTTAATTTTAACATCTTCATGTATGATCTGGAGCTGATGAATAAACTCATGAAAATCCAACAAATGTTCAGCTGGTACTTCCCATTTTTCTCCTCGAAATATGGGAAGGTTGTGTTCCCATTCATCTCTACTAGGTACTGGATGAGGGTAACCAAAAACACTTGAGAAATTGCAAAACGCATACCTCTTTGCTAAGATCTGGTTCATTTATATATCAGTGGAGTTGCCAACAGATCCGTCCTTCATGGAGTGGCCAGATAGATGATTACAACCAATGTAATGTATAATCCTTGTCTATCATCAAGGAGTAGATCTAATGTCGTCTCCCAGGGAAGCTGAGCTTAAATCTCCTCTCCCCGGAAACGGCACCAATTTGTTATCTCTCCAAGAAACTCTTTGGGGTTGTAGGCCAAAGATGCTTGGTAACTTAAGTATTTGATAATTAGATATACTTGGATCAATGGGATAACTCAATGGCTAATGAGAAGAACAACTTATCATGCATTCGAATAAGACAGTGCTTTTATAAATCAATGATTAGACAAAGTAATTGAAATAGGGTATGAAGAACACTAGTCTAGATAACCAAGTACAATAGTGTGTAGGGTCATATGAGATAGTAAGAATTCCTTTAATTCAAGCTCATGAGATCAATAAGAAGATAACAGTTCTTAGAAGCTGAGCTAAACTTAAACAAAGTACAGAATAATGAAGTACATGAATAAATCTGACATTGATAGCAAAAGAAGATTGTGATTCTATTATCAAGATGAGAGTCTTAGTACAAGAGCCAAAATGTATCCAGGATTGAACCCTTAGTTCCTCTCATATCTTAGGCTTTATAGATTTACAATAAAAGTTCAGATCCTATAAGAATGGATCAGAAATGCTAAAGATAGAAAGTCAAAACAATTTTACAAAAAGAGAGAAGAGATCCTCAAAATGAGGTCTATTCCTCATTCTATGGCCTTCAGATCATGTAGAACCTCTCTGTTGTGCAGACAAGCCTTCCAAGGCTGTTTGATATCTCTTGAGGAAGATGAAATTCGAATTTGCCAAGTTTGGAAATAAAACCCTGATTTATTGCCCCCCAAATAGGTGCCAAATCAACTTGAACACCTCCTCTAACTCCTTTGCATCAAAAGTGGATCTTAGATTGGACATTATAATTCAATATATATCTTTAGAAAGCATTTTCAAGAGATTCGGTTGAGAAAAAATTTGATCTGGGAAAAAATACTCTTTCTCTGGCCATCTTAGGTTTCACCAGCTATTTCGCCTTAAAATTTGCTAGTTAGCTGGTGAAAGCTCTGCTTTTCATCAGCTAACTGGTTATAATTTTGCCTTTTGTGCTAGTGAGAGCTTTGTTTTATCTTTGAGAATAAATTATGCAGAGTAGCAATGATCCTACATAGAGTGTTAGATTCTTCAACAGCTGCATAATAAAGTGTTGTTGACATTTGATGTTTGAACCTTAGGTGACCTGCAATGAAAAGGAAATCCAAATACGCAATTGTTGTTATCTATGGCTGGAATTTGATATCAGCACAAGAAGGATCTTCTTTCTTAATGTATATAGGTATTCCTATCATTATCTTGATCAACTTCTTTGATCATTTCCTCAAGCTAAACAATACCAAATTCCTGGCAGATTCATTGAAGCTCATCTAGAGTAATTTGCTTGCTTCCATCGTTGTCGAAATAAGAAAAGGAAAAAAGAGATGCTCCTCACGTTCCATCTGCTTCTGTAAAAAACTGTATTTCTTCCTTCGAATATCCACTCGAGTCAATATCCTTTTGCCTACTTAACCTTTCCTGAGCTTCACAGAACAATTCATTAAAATAAGGATGACCTCCATTTTGAGAAACTACAATGTCTATTTCTTGAGCAATTCAGTTACTTTTCTTGCCATTGTTGTTTGTGATGTGGTTTTATTGTTGAAAATGACCTTTCTATGATTGCACTGGCGTAGAAACACCTGAAGCTCGAGTGGGCTCTCATGCAAGTACTTCTTAAAAATCGATGTCAAACTATATCTATGGCATCAATCAACCCATCAAGACGTACACAACATTTAATAATGGCTTTGGCCAAGCCTGTAATCTCTTCATAAGTCTCTCCTTTGGCCCTAAGCAAGACAAGAAAAGCGCTAATCTGAACCTTATTTGCTCCTCCATGTAATAAATGATCAAGCACTACCTCCGCCTCTTTTTCTGATAAATTTATCTTATTTACCAGCTATTCAACTACCCTTGCGATGGAGAAGGATTCTGGAGGTGCAAACATGCTAACAACATTGATTTTTAAAAGAAGTCGGGAAAATGATTTTAAAGAAGCAATTGATAAAAAGCTTTGCTTGGTTCGAAACCGTGAAACCCTTCCAACGCTAAAATCGAGTGCTAATTTAGAAGAACTGAGGCCCACTGAGAATTCATGCTATGTTAGAGTAAACATGGCGTGATTGCAAGATGCATATCTTCTCTACATCCATTACTCAATATGTTTTTCTGATGAAGAGGTACAGTTACCTGTGTGTTCATTCCTTCTCGTGGCCTGATCTATCATATAATACAATTGCTAAGATTTAATTTGGAACAAAGTAATAGATCCACAACTTCTTCATCAGTTGCCCATAACACAATTTTGGCAACTAACTTGTTGCTTTTCCATTCCTTTATGCTCGTCCCCCAGAGGTATAGCAAGGTGGAAAATCTGAACCTATAGCAGAGGGATCTTTCAAACCCGATGAGTTTCTAACAATGAGACTTTGAAGATGGCCCTTTTCTCTTTGTGCGACCTTATACATGATGGCCCGATGCATTCAACCTGTCAAAACACTATTAAAACAGAGTTATCTTCGACATCAACAAAATCGGCCTTCTGTCATCTGGAAAACCTAATGAAAACATTGTTGTCAATTTGATGAGTATTCAGTGGCATTTTTCAAATTTGAATTGATTCTCAACTTGATTCATGACTTGACTTTTCCTCTTGGCTTGGATTTAGTTTGTATGTTGCATGACTTTGGTAACATATGGACTTGGAATTTGGCACTTGCACTTGGGCATTGGTGTTAGAGCTAGGCTTTGTATGGTTTATGTGTTGAATGTGCTTGACATTTGGACTCAAGTTTTGGCTTGACTCATTGCTTGGTTGACTAGGCTTGATTTATTGCATGGCTTGATTTAAGATAGACTAGGCTCACCTAGGAGCACACCATTATTTCTTTAGGGAAATTTATCAAAGTATAAAAGACATAAAAGCAATGGAATGACGTTTTTTTATTTGTATCTTGTATTGCAGGTCCAGAGGCATAAAAACAAAGGATTTTTTAGCAAAGTAATCAAGCAGGAGCTTGATGAACACTATGGAGGTTAAGATACTGGAAAGAAACTAAAGAAAACGATAAATCATTTGAAGAGTGATGGAAATACTCATCAAAAATACTAGTGCACTTTTTATCGCTAACAATGGGTATGGCGAAGAGCAATTAAGGATTGGAGGTTTCGTGAACGCGCCAACCTGAGGATGTGCGAACGACATTCCATGATGTTTGAAATTAACACTCGAAAGTGATAATATAACCCTTTGCAAATATTGGTTTAATGCGTATTAATGGGCTATCTCCTCGAACCTTTCACTTATCAATGACAATCTATACGGTTCCTGCATGATGAGTTGTTAGCATTAAAGCTTACTAATTGCATATTTAGAAATAAGACCTTATATATATATATGTGTGTGTGTGTGTGTGTGTGTGTGTGTGTGTGTGTGTGTGTGTTTTTATAAACAATTTTTTATTATAAACAAGTGAGAAGGTGATGAAGAAGGGGAAGAGAAAGTAAGGAATGGCCAAGTATGAAAAGAGGTCAGACGAGCTTCAAAATAGGGTTATAGGGGATACTCAGGAGAGGTGAGTGTTCGACGGTTAAATTGTATGTCTCAAAATGTTTTACTACAAAACGCGTAAAATGGAAGAGGGCATGATGGGGCAGTTTAGCGGTTGGTTTGTAAATTTGCGAAATTCCGAGAAAGTGGATAAGTATGGAATAGGGAAATGGTCGGTAGGACTCATTTTCAGAACTAAGGATTGAATATTTTGTGAACGGGCCAACCCGACGACGCATGAACGACAGTCCATGATGTTTAAAATTAACACTCGGAAGGAATAATATAACCCTCTAGAAATCTTGATTTAATGCATATTAATGGGAGATCTCCTCAAATATTGGTTTAGCATTAAAGCTTACTAGTTGCATACTTAGAAATAAGACCTTATATACATGTGTGTGTGTGTGTGTGTGTGTGTGTGTGTGTGTGTGTTTATAAACAATCTTTTTTATTATAAATAAGACTCTTATATATATATAAGTATGAAAAGTGGTCGGACGGGTTTGAAAGTAGGGTTGAAAGGGATACGGAGGAGAGGTGAGTGTTCAACGGTCAAATTATATGTCTTTATAATATATGTATGTGTGTGTGTGTGTGTGTGTGTGTGTGTGTGTGTGTTTATAAACAAATTTTTATTATAAACAAGTGTGAAGGTGACGGGGATGGGGAAGAGAAAGTAAGGAATGGCCAAGTATGAAAAGTGATTGGACAAGTTTCAAAATAGGGTTACAGGGGATTCCCAGGAGAGGTGAGGGCCCGACGATCAAATTGTATATCATGGAAACTTTGATTGCAAAAGGAGTAAAACAGAAGAGGGCATGATGGGGTAGTCCAGCAGTCGATTTGTATATTTTTGTAATTTTGGGTGTTGTTTGCAGGTCACAGAGTAATGGAAGGGAAATCTTGAGCCCGCCTATTCGGGAACCCGCAATCGAAAAAGTGGCTAAGTATGGAATAGGGAAATGGTTGGTCGGACTTGTTTTTGCTAATATATTGAAATTTGTAATAGATATCCCATTACGTGGAAAGATCTTTTTTGCATGTATATTGCGGAATTTTGGTTGTTGTTTCCAAGTCGCGGAACAATGCAAGGGAAATATTGAACCCGCAAGCGAAAAATTCGGTAAGTATGGAATAGGGAAACGGTCGGTGGAATTCATTTTCGCTAATATATTGATATTTGTAATAGATATCCCATTACCTAGAAAGATACTTTCTGCATGTTTAACTGTCTACTCGAGGCATGGTGATTTGTTAACATTAAACCTCAGTTATTGCATACTTGGAAAGAAGTGTGAAGGTGGCGGGCACAGGAAACAACGATTAGAAATTGGATATTTTGTGAACCCGCCAACCCGACGATCCGCGAAAGAGATTCAAAGAAATGGCCAAGTATGGAAAGCGGACGGACGAGCTTCAAAATAGGGTGAAAATAGTTCCACAGGAGATGTGAGGACTTGACAATCAAATTGTAGGTCTCATAAATTTTGAGTGAAAATTGTGTAACATAGAAGAGGGTATGATGTGCGAGTCCGGCAGTAAATTTGTATATCGCGGAAGCCAGGGTGTTGTATGTAGGTCACATAACAATAGAAGTGAAATCTAGAGCCCACTTGCCTGGGAATCTGTGATCGTAAAAGTGGCTAGGTATGGAATGGGGAAGCGGTCGATCAGAGTTGCGATATAAAAGCATGAGTGCAAATGTGAACCCATGAGTCTGCCAACCCGCGTAGTTAGACATTTTCGGAAAAACAACTAAGCAATGAGAAAGAGAAAGTAGAGGGGAAAGAGAAACGAGAATTTGGTTAAGTATAGAAGAGGGAAAAGAAGGGATAATATATTCAAATTTGTAATAGATATCCCATTTCCTAACAAGTCTTTTCTGCATGTTTCTGGAGAAGTTGTATACTTGTTGCATATACTTGGAAAGAAGTGTGAAGGTAGCAGGCACATGAAACAATGACTAAGAATTGGAAATTTCCTGAACCCGCCAACCCGACGATTAGTGAAAGAGATTCCAAGAAATGGCCAAATGTGGAAAGCGATCGAACGAGCTTCAAAATAGGGTGACAAGGGTTCCCAAGGAGACATGAGGCCCCGACGTTCAAATTGTATGTATCAAAACTTTTGAGTGCAAAATGTGTAACATGGAAGAGGGGATGATGTGGGAGTCTGAAAGTCAATTTGTATATTGTGGAAGCCGGGGTGTTGTTTTCAGGTCAAGGAAAAATGGAAGTCTAGTCCTCCTATTCAGGAGCCTACTAGAGAAAAATTCGGTAAGTATGGAATAGGGAAATAGTCGGTGGGACTCGTTTTCACTAATATATTGATATTTGTAATAGATATCGCATTACCTGGTAGGATATTTTCTGCATGTTTCTGGAAAATTTGTGTAGAGACAGTTATTATGACTATCTCCTAGAGGCATGGTGAGTTGTTAGCATTAAACCTCGGTTATTGCATTCTTGGAAAGAAGTGCGAAGGTGGAGGGAACGGGAAAAAATGATTAGGAATTAAAGATTTCGTGAACCCGACAATCCACGAAAGACATTTCAAGAAATGGCCAAGTATGGAAAGAGAACACATGGGCTTCAAAATGGGGTGACAATAGTTCCCCAGGAGACATGAGGACCCGAAGGTCAAATTGCAGGTCTCATAAATTTCGAGTGAAAACTGTGTATCAAGGAAGAGGGTATGGTGTGGGAGTCTGGCAATAAATTTGTATATCGCAGAAGCTTGGGTGTTGTTTGTAGGTCATGGAACAACGAAAGTGAAATTTAGATCCCACATGCCTGGGAATATGCGATCGAAAAAGTGGCTAGGTATGGAATGGGAAGCGGTTGGTCGGAGTCACGATATAAAAGAACGAGTGAAAATGTGAACCTGTGAGTCCACCAACCTGCGCAATTAGACATTTCTGGAAAAATGAATAAGTAACCAGAAAGAGCAAGTAGAGGTTGAAAAGAAACATGAATTTCGTTAAGTATAGAAGAGGTAAAAGAAGGGCTAATATATTCAAATATGTAATAGATATCCCATTTCCTGGCAAGATATTTTTTGTATGTTTCTGGAGAATTTGTATACTTACTGCATATATACTTGGAAAGAATTTTGAAGGTGGAGGGCACAGGAAACAACGAATAGGAATTGGAAATTTCCTGAACCTGCCAACCTAACGATCCACAAAAGAGATTCCAAGAAATGGCCAAGTGTGGAAAGCGGTGGGACGAGTTTCAAAATAGGGTGACAAGGGTTCCTGAGGAGACGTGAGGCCCCGACGGTCAAATTGTATGTATCATAACATTTGAGTGCAAAATGTGTAACACGGAAGAGGGGATGATGTGGGAGTCCGGAATTTAATTTGTATATCACAGAAGTTGGAGTGTTGTTTACAGTTCACAAAACAATGGAAGAGAAATTTAGAGACCACCTGGGTGGGAACCCGTGATCAAAAAAGTGGCTAGGTATGGAAAGAGGAAGCGCTCGATCGGAATCATGATATAAAATCATGAATAAAAATGTGAACCCATGAATCTGTCAACCCGTGCAGCAAGACATTTTTAGAAAAAACGAATAAGTAACCAAAAAGAGAAACTACAGGGGAAAAAGAAAGGGGAATTTGGTTAAGTATAGAAGAGGGAAAAGAAGGGGATAAAAGAGTGGGAAAATAGAAAAGTGGGGGGAAATTTTTGTAAGTGGGAATTGGTCCCAAACAAGCCCCATTGCTATAAAACCATCATTTTCTAGTCCAATATTTTATCCACTTACTCGTTTTCTATTGTGCTTGTACCATTAAAAAGGGTGTGAGAAAATGTTTTGTTGAAGATTTGTTTTTATTGCAACTTGTGGGAGTAATTGTGTTCTTGATACATTCTTCCATGACTTTGACATATTAACTTAAGTATTAAACTTATTGCATGATGGGTTGCTAGCATTAAAGATTAATAATTACATGTCTAGAAACAACAATGACGATATTGAATTTTAATATTGTTTTTTATTTCATAGTCCCATTTGACTACAACCACCATAGATCAGTTTTTTTATTTTTATTTTTATTCGCGAAGAAGAAATTTGGTAATTTCATTAATAAAGTAAAAAGTTCTCAAATAGAGGCCAGGGGATGGACAACTAATAAAATGTTTCCTTTTGGAGTAAAATAATCAAGGAAGCGAAAGGGAAATAAGAAATCGTTTTCTTAGCAAGGTTGAGATGAAAACAAAATTTCTAGGGCGGGGCCCCAACTGTCGCATCGTGAATTAGTGTTGCTATGTTCTATCCGCATTATGAATAGAATTGAATGTTGGTTTCAAACTGTCTTAAATTCATTTTTGTTTCCATAGAATCTTGATGGGATCGAAACAATGCATTGTCATATAATTGTTAAATGCTCCATATTAGATCAAATTACCTGAGCCAATGCAATATTCAAGAACTATGAGACTATCAAACCATGCTAATGAGAAGAGGTGTTAAATCCAGCAAAGAAGCAACAACCAAGATTCCAAGGCAAAATTTTTAATAGTAAATCCATTGAAAAAAAATTATTGGGCAGTGTATATCTATCCATAGAAATTGGATTGAGTTCTTTGCACCAAAACATTGAACATATTTGTCATAAATATAGGTACATGATCTACAAAAAAAAAACATACATACAATTTTGTGTTGTTCCTCTAGTGTGACAACATGCAGGAGCCATCAAGATGCTCTTCAACATGCATACAAAAATCATTACCATGCCTTTTTTTAGGAATTCCTTACAGTCTTCTCCTCGGAAGGTCAATGTTCGTTGCCACAATCTCAATATCTTGTGAAAGACCTGAGGCGACAAAATAAATGGGAGAGTGGTTATGTAGTGGAATATTTCCTTGGTTGGAAGCAGGTGAACAACACTCTTTCTCCTGACGTTGGCGACCTGGAGACATTGCAAGGCACCACTGAGTTGTACAAATAACAGGGAAAAGGCCCCAACGAGAAGATTTCCAATCCGCGGTCACCACTGCGAAGAGCACAACATCTCGCAGCATCACTCCAATGGCCCACCCCAACAAGAAAGCAACCCAGAATTTTTCAAACGCATGAGGACATAAGAACCCATCCTCACGGTAAAATTGATAGTTCTCACAAGCTTCTCGTGAGGAAGAAGATGAAAAATGTTGTAGGGCAAGCAGAAGAGCCCAAAACTGAAAGTTAGGACACACCAAGAGACCACCTCCTCACAATTGAAGACTTCAGGGACACAACCTACACGGTCAATTTGAGAGGTCAAATTAATTCATTCTGGGCGAGAGGGGACCAAGAGACCCCCTCCTTACAGGAAAAAAATTCAGGGATATAGGATGCACGAGCAATTCTAGAGGCCCAAATTAGTCCATTCTAGGTGGAAGGAGATGAGTAGTAGGAATATTCCTTGCACCAGTGGGAGTTATGGTCCTCATCCCCTAAGATGTTAATTGTATATCTAGAGAACATGAGAGTGGTCCTGCAATTGAATAATTATTTGGCTTGAAATATATCTCTAGGAGCATCAAGAGACCATTTCCTTACGGTGAAATACTTCCACCCAGAATGGACTAATTTTGACCTCTGGAATTCCTACTCTCGAGTTGTAAAGTAGCTATTGCGTTTAGTGTCGGTTTCTTTTCTGAAACCCCTTCCTTTGGTATTGTCAAGGCCGCCATCGTCAAGCCGGGAAGTGCCCCCTGTTATGGTTGATTTCAATTTGGGTACAGGAGTGGGAAAAATGTTTGCATTGTCGTCATTCATTTCTATATCATCGTCCATCAGATCATCTTCTTCCGGCTCTAAATTGATCGCATCAACCTCTATGCAGCCATCAATGCAGGTGGGCGGGCTTTCTGTGTAGGCAAGGTTGCCTTGGAATTCTTTGGCTTGAAATATATCTCTCGGTGCACCAAGGGACCATCTCCTTTTTTTCTCTTGAGAAGAGGGAGATGAGTAGTAATAATATGCCCTGGAGCACTGAAACTTCTAGTCATCATGCCCGAAGGTGTTTACTATATCTAGATAGAACTATTGTCGAACTGCTGCCATAAGTTAACGAGAATGTATGTTTTCTCCATATGATGTTTGAAATGAAAATTCATAAAGGATAATATAACCCTCCACAAATCTTGGTTTAATGTGTATCAATGGGATATCTCCTCGAGCCTTTCCTTGATCAATGAAAATCTCCACGGTTCATGTGTAATGAGTTGTTACCATTAAATCTTACTAATTGCATATTTAGAAAAAAGTGCAAAGGTGGGGGTGATGGCGAAGAGTGATTAAGGATTAGAAATTTTGTGAAGGCGCCAATTGGACGATGTGAAAAAGAGATTGCATGATGCTTGAAATGAACACTTGGAAAGGATAACACAACCCTCCACAAATCTTGGTTTAATTCGTATTAATGACAAATCTTCTCCAGCCTTTTGGACATTAATGACAGTCTTAACGGTTCCTGCATGATGAGCTATTAGCATTAAAGATTAATAATTTCATATCTAGAAAGAAGTGTGAAGGTGGTGGGGATGGAGAAGAGTGATTAAGCATTGCACATTTCATCGACCCGCCAACCCGCGAAAGAGATTCAAAGAAATGGACAAGTATGGAAAGCAGTCAGTCGGGCTTCAAAATAGGGTCGCAAGTTATACTTAGGAGACGTGAGGGGTCGATGATCAAATTGTATGTCTTCGAACTTTTGACTACAAAATGTGTAACATGGAACTGGGCACAATGATGGATTTCGATGGTCAATTTTCATATCGTGGAATTCCGGGTGTTGTTTGTAGGTCGTCGAATAATGGAAGCACAATGTTTAGCAAGCCTGGCCAGGAACCAACAATGGAAATAGTGGCCAATTATGCAATGGGTAAGAGGTTTGTGGGACTCGTGATATAAAATTATGAGACATACTCAGAACAAGGCATATTGACGAGCTTGAAAACAAGGCCACAAGTTCTACTCAGGAGACGTGAGGGCCCGATGGTCAAATTGTATGTATCCCAACTTTTGATTACAAAATGTGTAACATGGAACAGGGGATAATGATGGACTTTGACGGTCAATTTGCATATTGCGTAACTTCAAGTGTTGTATATAAAAGCATGAGACATTCGGAAAAATGACTAAGTAACCAAAAAGGGAAAGTAAACGAGAAAAAGAAAGGGGAATTTGGTTGTCAATTTGTAGATCGGGGAAGTATGGGTGTTGTTTGCAAGGGACGAAACAATGGAAACACAATGTTGAGCCTGCCTACCAAGAAACCCTCGATCCAAAAAGTTTGTTGAATATGAAACGGGGAAGCAGTCGGTCAGACTCTTGATATAAAAGTATCGGTGGAAATTTGAAGACGTGAATCCGCCAACCTGCACACCTAGACATTTTTTGAAAAATGACTAAGTAACCAAAAAGGGAAAGCAGAGGACAAAAAGAAAGGGGATGGAAATTTTCGGAAGCGGGAATTGGTGTAAAAAATCCCCATTGATTGTCTTAACAGTAACTATGAAGTGCATTAAATAGGTGAACAGTCTCTTCAATCAAGGAATAGATAAATTGAGTCATGCTTATAGTTTCCAGGATGTGTTTGCATAAGAGAAGCATCGAAAAACCACAAGAAAATCAATTTTGGGATGTTTAAGTAAAATTATTGTACTGTCAACTTCACCGTAAGTATAACAACAACGAATTTGAATTTTAAGACGAATTTTAATTTTAATTTTTTGTGGTTGATATGATAGTTCCATTGGACTTCACATAGTATATATCCTTTTATTTCAAAATAATCCTGTAGATGAATTTTGCTAAGTTCATCGATCAAGGAAAAGTGCTAAAACGAGCCACATACTACATTTGTGTCAGAGAGATTATATTAAAAGAAAAAGTGGGTCATGTATATTCTTTAAGATCATAGAAAAACCGCCAAGATATTGAATATAATTTTCCAAAACGAAGCATACAACTAAGAGACAAGTAAACACCAAATGTATTGAAAGTCGAGGCACAAGGAAACACATGAACACATAAGGTGCCAAGTGAGATCCCACAAGGGTCCATAGAGAAGTACGCATCAACCTATGCATCAAACAATTTGATATATAAAAATAAAAAAACATGGCATTGGTTTTCTCTTCCATCTAGTATATGTTCCCATGAGAAAATAATCAGGGCCATGAGATATGAACAAAAGTATGCCAAACACAAGACAACACAAAACCAACGGAGGTTCAGCATTGTATCCCAGCTATAACCAAACACCCAAATGGGGAACAAGAAATTTTTTGATTACTATTTTACCATGAAGCAAGATCACTATGGACATTTGCTTCTGATAGTGCCATGTTCTATCACTACCAGTTTTAACAATGCCAAATTTCCAATATTATTGGAAATGCCTGATGGTTCCACCCAAAGGAGCAAGCCATTTCGACGGTTCAAAGGATGGTCCTGAGTTAATCACAGTTGGATACTTTGTATGGGGTTTGTCCTCATGTTTCCCATTTCTGGACTAAACAATTTTATGCGCTTGTACATCAGCAATAAATGCACCTATCTGTATGAATTCCAATGCCTAAACTCCCCAATATCTAAAGGGAGTTATGAATATCTCAAGCGCATGCTTCAACCCATGTTGAGCCCTTTTTTTTCAATTATGACACTGAGAAAATGCAGATATCCTACCATAAAAGTGTAGTTGGAGATCATCTTTTTTTTCATTTGGGTACCCAAAAAATGCAGAAATCCTTCCATGGCTATATAGTCGGAAAACATTTTTCCAATTTGGGCACCCAAAAAAGTGCAGACTCCTCCAACAAATCTACAGTTAGCCACCATTTTTTTTCATTTGGACACCCCAAAAATATGTAAAATTCTTACTGGGATATGAAAAAACACATCAAAATAACAACAACAACGATTTGATCTGTAGTTAGTTTCTCCTTGTTTTTTCAAGTGAACAAAAGAGACAAAATATCTGGAAAGAAAATTTGTAATGGATATCCCATGGTC
>ML799636.1:190135-230996 GCA_009831015.1 Picea engelmannii
CTTTGTGAATAATTTTTCTTTCTTTGATATGGCTTGTTCACATGATTGGACAATGAGATGCAGGTTCTTCACTTTCTCTTTCAAGCATGCATTTAATTGATCTTTTCTTATTTTCATTTCTTTCATGTTGTTGACATGGGTGCCAAAAGGGATGACCATGTCTAAATAGAAACATTCTTCATTTTTTAAATCCGCCTACAAATGTTCGAGCAAAGCATGTGCCCTCATTCCAAGGGAAGCCATACTTTGTGAAGTTTCCTAGGCCTCAGTAATTATTTTCATTCTTTTCTTTATATTATTCTCCACATATCCTCTACATGATGCGAGGAGGCTGGAGGATCATTTTAACTTGGATATAGGGGTGGCAGGCATGGATATTTCTAAAGGACTGAAAAGCAATGGCATAGGAATCAAAGCTTCCTCTAATTCCTTGACTCGGTCCTTCAGTCTGGCATTCTCGGCCTCAATGCCTCCAATGGAATCATGAAGAGCATCTTCGGTTGCTCTGTGAAGTAGAGAGATTTGGGACGGCCGCATGTTCGCAAGGTTAACCTCTGAACGAGATTTCCCTTTATTATTTTTTACATCTCTCTTTTCAATAATTAAATTTTTAGACTCGCTGTAAAAAAAAATGCTCTGGAATACTATGGATTCATCTTCGTCAAAAATTTTGGTATCAGCTGTGTCCATTGGGAGACTATGTTGGATCACATCTCTGGGATGATAAAGGTTGTGGAATACACTATCCATATCAGTCTCAAGTTCCATGTTCTCACTCTCAATTTCGGGCTCTTCCACCTGCCCTACAATTTTTTTTCTCTTCTTCTCCACGATAAGCTTGTGAGAAATATCAATTTTAGTGCAAGGAGGGTTGTTATCTCCTCCTCCGTTTGAAGAATTTTGGGTTGCTTTCTTACTGTTGTGGGCCATTGGAGCGTTGCTCTGGGATGTTGTACTTTTTGGAGTGGTATCTGGCGATTGAACACTCTTCTCATCAGGGCCTTTTATCTGTTGCTTTTACAATTCATTGGTGCTTTTCAATGTGTCTAGGTCACCGGCATCAGAAGCAGGAGTGTCATCATCAGTGTCTCTGTTTTCGCTCAGGTGTCTCTGGAAAAAAGAATTGTCGAGGCCAACTACAAGTAAATGTTTTAAAAATATTCCATTAGGGTCGAACCCTCTTAGCCTTTCAGCACATCTTAGGTTCAAGTTGTATAAATGGGCTATGAATTTGTCAATTTTGTTGATGTTCCTCAACACAAAGTCCCCGACTTTCCAAGGTAGAGGAATGAACTGTTTTTTTCTCTTCTCATGGAATAGATGCAACGAGTAGTTGTATTGCCTTTCTATTTTTGTAGAAAACATTATGTTCATAATGTGACATGGAAGGAGAGCGGGTTTTTCCTTGGAGCCAAAAATCATTATCACACTGCAATTCTCCATTTTTTCAAGTTCTCCTTCTTGTCCAAAAACTTGGTTTCCTAGTCAGATATGTGGGGAGCATCCTCTCCTAATAATAAAACTTTGAAAACCGAGACAAAGTCATTAAAAACATCATAAAAATAGTGGGAGGCCTTGTGCTTCCACAAGGCCTGGTACCAGAAGGTTACTGGGTCGAATTCCCAGTTTACCTTCTTGGACAAAGACAATTTTGGAAACAGGCAACAATGCGCTATTGCGAAAACCAAGTAGGATGACATATAAAAAAAATTCTCCTTTTTGAAGCTTGACAATTGGGAAAAAATTTCATGGGAAATTAGCTTCCCCCAATAAAAAATGGCTTGTTCCTTGACTGTGAAATACAAAATATAAAGAACCATGCGGGAAATAGTTGTTGTGGATTCATGTCCCGTTATTCTTGTAAACAACCAAGAAATTTCCCGTAATGGATTTCTAAATGAACTAACCTGCAAACTTGTGATATCTTCAGGAACTTTCATCGAGTCTTATAGGAACTTGGGCAAGAGGTCTAACCCGTTATTATTATTTCTTAGGAACTGCTTGGATTATTCTCCTCTGAATGTCAATGTTGGCTACAACAATCTTAACATCTAGTGGAAGACCTGAGGTGACAAAGAAACAGGAGAGTGGTCCCGCAATGGAATAATTCTTTGGCCTTAAATATATTTATTGGTGCACCAAGAGACCATATCCTTACAGTCAAAAACTTCAGGGACACATCCTGCATGAGCAATTCCAGAGGTCCAAATTATTTCATTCTGGGTAGAAGGGGATGAGTAGTAATAATATGCCCTAGACCACTGGAAGTTCTGGTCCTCGTGCCCGAATATGTTCATTGTATCTCCATAGAAATTATTTCGAGTTGGTGCCATAAGTTTATGAGAACGTTTGTTTTCTCCAGACGATGCTTGAAATGAAGAGTTGGAGGGGATAATATAACCCTCCACAAATGTTGGTTCAATGTGTGTGAATGGGAAATCTCCTCGAGCCTTTCGCTCATTAATGAAAATCTCTATGGGTGTTGCATGATGAGTTTTTAGCAGTAAAGATTACTTATGGCATACTTAGAAGTGTGAAGGTGGCGGGTGTTATCTCTCCAAGAAACACTTTGGGGTTGTAGGCCAAAGATGCTTGGTAACTTAAGAATTTGATAATTACATATCATGCATTCAAATAAGACATTGCTTTTAGAAATCAATGATTAGACAAAGTAATTGAAATAAGGTATGAAGAACACTAGTCTAGATAACAAAGTACAATAGTGTGTAGAGTCATACGAGATAGTAAGAATTCCTTTAATTCAAGTTCATGAGCTTAATAAGAAGATAACAGTTCTTATAAGCTGAGCTAAACTGAAACAAAGTACAGAATAATGAAGTACATGAATAAATCTGACATTGACAGCAAAAGAAGACTATGATTCTATTATCAAGATGAGAGTCTTAGTACAAAAGCCAAAATGTATCCAGGATTGAACCCTTAGTTCCTCTCATATATTCAGCTTTATAGCTTTACAATAAAAGTTCAGATCCTAGAAGAATGGATCAGAAATGCTAAAGATAGAAAGTCAAAACAATTTTACAAAAAGAGAGGAAGAGATCCTCAAAATGAGGTCTCTTCCTCATTCTATGGTCTTCAGATCATGTAGAACCTCTATGTTGTGCAGACAAGCCTTCCAAGGTTGTTTGATATCTCTTAAGGAAGATGAAATTCGAATTTTCCAAGTTTGGAAATAAAACCCTGATTTATTGCCCCCCAAATAGGTGCCAAATCAACTTGAACACCTCCTCTAACTCCTTTGCATCAAAAGTGGATCTTAGATTGGACATTATAATTCAATATCTATCTTTAGAAATCATTTTCAAGAGATTTTGTTGAGAAAAACTTCGATTTGGGCAAAAATACTCTTTCTCTAGCCATCTCAGGTTTCACCAGATATTTCGCCTTAAAATTTGCTAGTAAGCTTGTGAAAGCTCTGCTTTTCATCAGCTATCTGGTTATAATTTCACCTTCGATGCTAGTGAAAGCTCTGTTTTATCTTTGAGAAGAAATTATGCAGAGTAGCAATGATCCTGCATAGAGTGTTAGATTCTTCAGCAGCTGCATAATAAAGTGTTGTCAACATTTGATGTTTGAACCTCAGGTGACCTGCAATGAAAAGGAAATCCAAATACACAATTGTTGTTATCTATGGCTGGAATTTGATATCAGTGCAAGAAGGATATTCTTGCTTAGGGTATATAGGTATTCCTATCATTATCTTGATCAACTTCTTTGATCATTTCCTCAAGCTCAACAATACCAAATTCCTGGCAGATTCGTTGAAGCTCATCCAGAGTAATTTGCTTGCTTCCATCGTTGTTGAAATAAGAAAAGGCAAAAAGAGATGCTCCTCACATTCCATCTACTTCTGTAAAAAACTGTATTTCTTCCTTCGAATGTCCACTCGAGTCAATATCCTTTTTCCTACTTAACCTTTCCTGAGCTTCATGGAACAATTCATTAAAATAAGGATGACCTCCATTTTGAGCAACTACAATGTCTATTTCTTGAGAAATTCAGTTACTTGTCTTGCCATTGTTGTTTCTGATGTGGTTTTATTGTTGAAAAGGACCTTTCTATGATTTCACTGGCGTAGAAACACCTGAAGCTCGAGTGGTCTCTCATGCAAGTAGTTCCTTAAAATCGGTGTCCAACTATAACTATGGCATCAGTCAACCCATCAAGACGTACACAACATTTAATCATGGCTTTGGCCAAGCCTGTAATCTCTTCATAAGTCTCTCCTTTGGCCCTAAGCAAGACAAGAAAAGCGCTAATCTGAACCTTATTTGCTCCTCAACGCAATAAATGATCAAGCACTGCCTCCACCTCTTTTTCTGATAAATTTATCTTATTTACCAGCGATTCAACTACCCTTGCGATGGAAAAGGATTCTGGAGGTGCAAAAATGCTAACAACATTGATTTTTTAAATGAAGTTGGGAAAATGATTTTAAAGAAACAATTGATAAAAAGCTCTGCTTGGTTCGAAATCGTGAAACCCTTCCAATGTTGAAATCGAGTGCTAATTTAGGAGAACTGAGGCCCACTGAGCATTCATGCTAAGTTAGAGTAAACATGGCACGATTGCAAGATGCATCTCTTCTCTTCATCCATTACTCAATATGTTTTTTTGATGAAGATGCATTGTTACCTACGTGTTCATTCCTTCTCGTGGCCTGATCTATCATATAATACAATTGCTAAGATTTAATTTGGAACGAAGTAATAGATCCACAACTTCTTCATCGGTTTCCCATAACATGATTTTGGAAACTAACTTGTTTCTTTTCCATTCCTTTATGCTCGTCCCCCGCAGGTATAGCAAGGTGGAAAATCAGAACCTGTAGTAGAGGGATCTTTCAAGCCCGATGAGTTTCTAACAATGAGACTTTGTAGATGTCCCTTTTCTCTTTGCACGACCTTATACATGATGGCCCGATGCATTCAACCTGTCAAAACACTGTTAAAACAAAGCTATCTTCGACATCAACGAAATTGGCCTTCTGTCATCTGGAAAACCTAATGAAAACATTGTTGTCGATTTGATGAGTATTCAGTGGACTTTTTCAAATGTGAATTGATTCTCAACTTGATTTGTGACTTGACTTTTCCTCTTGGCTTGGATTTAGTTTGTATGTTGCATGACTTCAGTAACATATGGACTCAGAATTTGGCACTTGCGCTTGGGCATTAGTGTTAGAGTTGGGCTTTGTATGGTTTATGTGTTGAATGCGCTTGACATTTGGACTCAAGTTTTGGCTTGACTCATTGCTTGGTGCACTAGGCTTGATGTATTGCATGGCTTGATTTAAGATAGACTAGGCTCACCTATGCACACACCATTATTTCTTTAGGGAAATTTATCAAAGTATAAAAGACATAAAAGCAATGGTATGATGTTTTGTTATTTGTATCTTGTATTGCAGGTCCAGAGGCATAAAAACAAAGGATTTTTTAGCAAAGTAATCAAGTAGGAGATTGATGAACACTATGGAGGTTAAGATACTGGAAAGAAACTGAAGAAAATGATAAATCATTTGAAGAGTGATGGAAATACTCATAAAAAATACCAGTGCGTTTTTTATCGCTAACAACTGGCTCCAATTGGGATGGATACCTCCCTGCGAGGTTTCCAAGAACCTAGTAGTTTCAGTAGCCTTTAGAATTGGGCATGGAGTCATCTGTTCTGTGCAATTGTTCCTCTGCAAACCTGCAACCTGCCTGTAACTTGCATGTAGCCTACCTGTAGCCTGCCCTGCTTATTTATGAACTCAACAACTGAAAAGATCTAGTTACTCATATGGTGAGCTTATTCTTCTACCTACTCCTACACTAACCAACTGTACTATCTCTTATCAAGTGAAGTGATGCTTCCAATGAAGCCATGTAAGGAACTAATTTACTAACATCATGATAGATCTTGACCCAGAAAAAAATGGAAGCCATATCATGCAGAAAAGAGGTTTGAACAGATGATAAAGACAATCTTTTTCTGACAGAAATATTTTAACATCTATGCTTCTCATAGACTCCAAATAGTCAGCAAAAGGGTCATCAAATTCACAAAGCAATAGCTCTTTGGACTGTTGATCCAGATGTAATTTGAAATGATGTTGAAGGTTGCCTTTACTAATCTCACTGTTGAATGCAGGTTGCTCGAGATCTGTTAGAGAAACATATAGGATGGACTACTCAACCTCTATGAGAGAGTCATATAAGATGGACTGTTGATCTAAACTTTTCAGCGCATCATCTTCCTCGTTGTATCTTCTGTAATCTTCCTGATGTTCTAGCTGAAGATTAGACAGTCCTTGCAAAACTGGAAACTCTAAGCTGCCCTCATCATCCTCTTCTTCATGTGTGCTGCAATTCCCCTGTGTCTGCAAATCAAAAAACTGAAAGTTGTCCTTACTATCTATTGCAGATCTGAAACTATCTTCTACTGATATGCCAATCTGCTCAACATCTTCAAAGTTTTTAGAAGGAATAATCTGATCATCATCTTTAAAGGTTTCGAAAGAAACAATCTGATCATCATGACAGTCATCTTTAATAGATGAATTTGATACAATGTTAAAGGCATCCTCATGGCTATCATAATGTGGATCAACAATTTCTTGATCATGATGAGAGATATCTTCTTCGTAGGTGATTTCAATTTTCTATTCATGAGGCGTTATAAACAGAAGAGAAGATCTAAAATCTTTGGCCAGATTAAACTCATCATATTCAATGTCTTTTGCAAACATGGAATGGATGATTACAACATGATGTCGTTCCATTATGGGCAAAGAAAAAGGCTTGTCAAAATCAGATTCATAAATGTCATATATGGGTTGGTTGCTGTTAAAATCAACATCCTTTGAAGTAAGGGTCTTCTCTACTGCATCTGCATACTTATCAACAATAGGTGAGCAAAAAAATCATGAATCATGCGAAGAAAGACAGACAGTCTTCAGATCCTTCTCCCCAATCACAGGTGAAAACATATCGTAGGCAACCTCTTGAAAAGGTTCAGAAAAAAATTATTCTCTAACTATTTCTTCATGTAAATCAAAGGCAGCAGGTGTAATAGAGATAAGGTCTGATGTGTTTACAGCTATGCAATTCTTATTTGTATTGTGAAGATCTTCCTTAACAACATAATTTTCATCTTGACAAATAGAAGAAAAGACTACTTCCTGTTGAACATGCTTATCAAATTCATCACAACAATCTTCAAAGAGACCTTCAGCTGGAAATTCATCTTTACAAAACAAATGGAAAGCATAATGAAAACTTGCCAATGAGTGAATTCTTGAAGCTGGAAGAGACCTGCACCAATCAAGGGCTATCCCCTCTAATGAATACTTGAAAAGTTTAATTTTAACATCTTCATGTATGATCTGGAGCCAATGAATAAACTCATGAAAATCCAACAAATGTTCAGCTGGTACTTCCCATTTTTCTCCTCGAAATATGGGAAGTTTGTGTTCTCATTCATCTCTACTAGGTACTGGATGAGGGTAACCAAAAATACTTGAGAAATTGCAAAACGCATACCTCTTTGCTAATATCTGGTTCATTTATATATCAGTGGAGTTGCCAACAGATCCGTCCTTCATGGAGTCTCCAGATAGATGATTACAACCAATGTAATGTCTAATCCTTGTCTATCATCAAGGAGTAGATCTAATGTCATCTCCTAGGGAAGCTGAGCTTAAATCTCCTCTCCCCGGCAACGGCACCAATTTGTTATCTCTCCAAGAAACTCTTTGGGGTTGTAGGCCAAAGATGCTTGGTAACTTAAGGATTTGATAATTAGATATACTTGGATCAATGGGATAACTCAATGGCTAATGAGAAGAATAACTTATCATGCATTCGAATAAGACAGTGCTTTTAGAAATCAATGATCAGACAAAGTAATTGAAATAGGGTAGGAAGAACACTAGTCTAGATAACCAAGTACAACAGTGTGTAGGGTCATATGAGATAGTAATAATTCCTTTAATTCAAGTTCATGATCTCAATAAGAAGATAACAATTCTTAGAAGCTGAGCTAAACTTAAACAAAGTACAGAATAATGAAGTACATGAATAAATCTGACATTGATAGCAAAAGAAGATTGTGATTCTATTATCAAGATGAGAGTCTTAGTACAAGAGCCAAAATGTATCCAGGATTGAACCCTTAGTTCCTCTCATATCTTCAGCTTTATAGCTTTACAATAAAAGTTCAGATCCTATAAGAATGGATCAGAAATGCTAAAGATAGAAAGTCAAAACAATTTTACAAAAAGAGAGGAAGAGATCCTCAAAATGAGGTCTATTCCTCATTCTATGGTCTTCAGATCATGTAGAACTTCTCTACTGTGCAGACAAGCCTTCCAAGGCTGTTTGATATCTCTTGAGGAAGATGAAATTCGAATTTTCCAAGTTTGGAAATAAAACCCTGATTTATTGCCCCCCAAATAGGTGCCAAATCAACTTGAACACCTCCTCTAACTCCTTTGCATCAAAAGTGGATCTTAGATTGGACATTATAATTCAATATCTATCTTTAGAAAGCATTTTCAAGAGATTCGTTTGAGAAAAAATTTGATCTGGGCAAAAATACTCTTTCTCTGGCCATCTTAGGTTTCACCAGCTATTTCGCCTTAAAATTTGCTAGTTAGCTGGTGAAAGCTCTGCTTTTCATCAGCTAACTAGTTATAATTTCACCTTTTGTGTTGGTGAGAGATTTGTTTTATCTTTGAGAAGAAATTATGCAGAGTAGTAATGATCCTGCATAGAGTGTTAGATTCTTCAGCAGCTGCATAATAAAGTGTTGTTGACATTTGATGTTTGAACCTCAGGTGACCTGCAATGAAAAGGAAATCCAAATACACAATTGTTTTTATCTATGGCCGGAATTTGATATCAGCACAAGAAGGATCTTCTTTCTTAGGGTATATAGGTATTCCTATCATTATCTTGATCAACTTATTTGATCATTTCCTCAAGCTAAACAATACCAAATTCCTGGCAGATTCGCTTAAGCTCATCTAGAGTAATTTGCTTGCTTCCATCGTTGTCGAAATAAGAAAAGGAAAAAAGAGATGCTCCTCACGTTCCATATGCTTCTGTAAAAAACTGTATTTCTTCCTTCGAATATCCACTCGAGTCAATATCCTTTTGCCTAATTAACCTTTCCTTAGCTTCACAGAACAATTCATTAAAATAAGGACGACCTCCATTTTGAGAAACTACAATGTCTATTTCTTGAGCAATTTAGTTACTTTTCTTGCCATTGTTGTTTCTGATGTGGTTTTATTGTTGAAAAGGACCTTTCTATGATTGCACTGGCGTGGAAACACCTGAGGCTCGAGTGGGCTCTCATGCAAGTACTTCCTGAAAATTGATGTCCAACTATATCTATGGCATCAATCAACCCATCAATACGTACACAACATTTAATCATGGCTTTGGCCAAGCCTGTAATCTCTTCATAAGTCTCTCCTTTGGCCCTAAGAAAGACAAGAAAAGCGCTAATCTGAACCTTATTTGCTCCTCCACTCAATAAATGATCAAGCACTGCCTCCGCCTCTTTTTCTGATAAATTTATCTTATTTACCAGCGATTCAACTACCCTTGCGATGGAGAAGGATTCTGGAGGTGCAGACACGCTAACAACATTGATTTTTAAATGAAGTTGGGAAAATGATTTTAAAGAAGCAATTCATAAAAAGATCTGCTTGGTTCGAAACCGTGAAACCCTTCCAACGCTGAAATCGAGTGCTAATTTAGGAGAACTGAGGCTCGCTGAGCATTCATGCTGAGTTAGAGTAAATGTGGCGTGATTACAAGATGCATATCTTCTCTGCATCCATTACTCAATATGTTTTTCTGATGAAGAGGCGCAGTTACCTGTGTGTTCATTACTTCTCGTGGCCTGATCTATCATATCATACAATTGCTAAGATTTAATTTGGAACAAAGTAATAGATCCACAACTTCTTCATCGGTTGCCCATAAAATGATTTTGGCAACTAACTTGTTGCTTTTCCATTCCTTTATGCTCGTCCCCTGCAGGTATAGCAAGGTGGAAAATCTGAACCTGTAGCAGAGGGATCTTTCAAACCCGATGAGTTTCTAACAAGGAGACTTTGTAGATGGCCCTTTTCTCTTTGTGCAACCTTATACATGATGGCCCGATGCATTCAACCTGTCAAAACACTATTAAAATAGAGCTATCTTCGACATCAATGAAATCGGCCTTCTGTCATCTGGAAAACCTAATGAAAACATTGTTGTCGATTTGATGAGTATTCAGTGGCATTTTTCAAATGTGAATTGATTCTCAACTTGATTCATGACTTGAATTTTCCTCTTGGCTTGGATTTAGTTTGTATGTTGCATGACTTTGGTAACATATGGACTTGGAATTTGGCACTTGCACTTGGGCATTGGTGTTAGAGTTGGGCTTTGTATGGTTTATGTGTTGAATGCACTTGACATTTGGACTCAAGTTTTGGCTTGACTCATTGCTTGGTGCACTAGGCTTGATTTATTGCATGGCTTGATTTAAGATAGACTAGGCTCACCTAGGCACACACCATTATTTCTTTAGGGAAATTTATCAAAGTATAAAAGACATAAAAGCAATGGAATGACGTTTTGTTATTTGTATCTTGTATTGTAGGTCCAGAGGCATAAAAACAAAGGATTTTTGAGCAAAGTAATCAAGCAGGAGCTTGATGAACACTATGGAGGTTAAGATACTGGAAAGAAACTGAAGAAAATGATAAATCATTTGAAGAGTGATGGAAATACTCATCAAAAATACCAGTGCATTTTTTATCATTAACAACGGGTATGGCGAAGAGCAATTAAGGATTGGAGGTTTCGTGAACGCGCCAACCTGAGGACGTGCGAACAACATTCCATGATGTTTGAAATTAACACTCGAAAGGGATAATATAACCCTTTGCAAATATTGGTTTAATGCGTATTAATGGGCCATCTCCTCGAACCTTTCACTTATTAATGACAATATATACGGTTCCTGCATGATCAATTGTTAGCATTAAAGCTTACTAATTGCATATTTAGAAACAAGACCGTATATATATATATATGTGTGTGTGTGTGTGTTTTTATAAACAATTTTTTATTATAAACAAGTGAGAAGGTGATGAAGAAGGGGAAGAGAAAGTAAGGAATGGCCAAGTATGAAAAGAGGTCAGACGGGCTTCAAAATAGGGTTATAGGGGATACTCAGGAGAGGTGAGTGTTCGACGGTTAAATTGTATGTCTCGAAATTTTTTACTACAAAACGCGTAAAATGGAAGAGGGCATGATGGGGCAGTTTAGCGGCTAGTTTGTATATTTGTGAAATTTCGGGAAAGTGGCTAAGTATGGAATAGGGAAATGGTCGGTAGGACTCATTTTCAGAACTAAGGATTGAATATTTTGTGAACAGGCCAACCCGACGACGTGCGAACGACAGTCCATGATGTTTAAAATTAACACTCGGAAGGGATAATATAACCCTCTAGAAATCTTGATTTAATGCGTATTAATGGGAGATCTCCTCAAATATTGGTTTAGCATTAAAGCTTACTAGTTGCATACTTAGAAATAAGACCTTATATACATATGTGTGTGTGTGTGTGTGTGTGTTTATAAACAATCTTTTTTATTATAAATAAGACTCTTATATATATATATATAAGTATGAAAAGTGGTCAGACGGGCTTGAAAGTAGGGTTGAAAGGGATACGGAGGAGAGGTGAGTGTTCAACGGTCAAATTATATGTCTTTATAATATATGTGTGTGTGTGTGTGTGTGTGTTTATAAACAAATTTTTATTATAAACAAGTGTGAAGGTGACGGGGATGGGGAAGAGAAAGTAAGGAATGGCCAAGTATGAAAAGCGATCAGACAAGTTTCAAAATAGGGTTACAGGGGATTCCCAGGAGAGGTGAGCGCTCGATGATCAAATTGTATATCTCGGAAACTTTGATTGCAAAAGGAGTAAAACAGAAGAGGGCATGATGGGGTAGTCCAGCAGCCGATTTGTATATTTGTGGAATTTTGGGTGTTGTTTGTAGGTCGCGGAGTAATGGAAGGGAAATCTTGAGCTCGCCTATCCGAGAACCCGCAATCGAAAAAGTGGCTAAGTATGGAATAGGGAAATGGTCGGTCGGACTTGTTTTTGCTAATATATTGAAATTTGTAATAGATATCCCATTACGTGGAAAGATCTTTTTTGCATGTATATCGCGGAATTTTGGTTGTTGTTTCCAAGTCGCGGAACAATGCAAGGGAAATATTGAACCTGCAAGCGAAAAAATCGGTAAGTATGGAATAGGGAAACGGTCGGTGGAATTCGTTTTCGCTAATATATTGATATTTGTAATAGATATCCCATTACCTGGCAAGATATTTCCTGCATGTTTAACTATCTACTCGAGGCATGGTGATTTGTTAACATTAAACCTCAGTTATTGCATACTTGGAAAGAAGTGTGAAGGTGGCAGGCACAGGAAACAACGATTAGAAATTGGATATTTTGTGAACCCGCCAACCCGACGATCCGTGAAAGAGACTCAAAGAAATGGACAAGTATGGAAATCGGACGGACGAGCTTCAAATTGGGGTGAAAATAGGTCCACAGGAGATGTGAGGACTTGACAGTCAAATTGTAGGTCATATAAATTTTGAGTGCAAATTGTGTAACATAGAAGAGGGTATGATGTGCGAGTCCAGCAGTAAATTTGTATATCGCGTAAGCCAGGGTGTTGCATGTAGGTCACATAACAATAGAAGTGAAACTTAGAGCCCGCCTACCTAGGAATCTGTGATCATAAAAGTGGCTAGGTATGGAATGGGGAAGCGGTCAATCAGAGTTGCGATATAAAAGCATGAGTGCAAATGTGAACCCATGAGTCTGCCAACCCGCGTAGTTAGACATTTTCGGAAAAACAACTAAGCAACGAGAAAGAGAAAATAGAGGGGAAAGAGAAACAAGAATTTGGTTAAGTATAGAAGAGGGAAAAGAAGGGATAATATATTCAAATTTGAAATAGATATCCCATTTCCTAACAAGTCTTTTCTGCATGTTTCTGGAGAAGTTGTATACTTATTGCATATACTTGGAAAGAAGTGTGAAGGTAGTAGGCACATGAAACAATGACTAAGAATTGGAAATTTCCTAAACCCGCCAACCCGACGATTAGTGAAAGAGATTCCAAGAAATGGCCAAATGTGGAAAGCGATTGAACGAGCTTCAAAATAGGGTGACAAGGATTCCCAAGGAGACATGAGGCCCCGACGTTCAAATTGTATGTATCAAAACTTTTGAGTGAAAAATGTGTAACATGGAAGAGGGGATGATGTGGGAGTCTGAAAGTCAATTTGTATATTGCGGAAGCCGGGGTGTTGTTTGCAAGTCAAGGAAAAATGAAAGTGCAGTCCTCCTATTCGGGAGCCTGCTAGAGAAAAATTCGGTAAGTATGGAATAGGGAAATAGTCGGTGGGACTCGTTTTCACTAATATATTGATATTTGTAATAGATATCGCATTACCTGGTAGGATATTTTCTGCATGTTTCTGGAAAATTTGTGTAGGGACAGTTATTATGACTGTCTCCTGGAGGCATGGTGAGTTGTTAGCATTAAACCTCAGTTATTGCATTCTTGGAAAAAAGTGCGAAGGTGGAAGGAACGGGAAAAAATGATTAGGAATTAAATATTTCGTGAACCTGACGATCCACGAAAGACATTTCAAGAAATGGCCAAGTATGAAAAGCGAACACATGGGCTTCAAAATGGGGTGACAATAGTTCCCCAGGAGACATGAGGACCCGAAGGTCAAATTGTAGGTCTCATAAATTTTGAGTGAAAACTGTGTATCAAGGAAGAGGGTATGGTGTGGGAGTCTGGCAGTAAATTTGTATATCGCGGAAGCTTGGGTGTTGTTTGTAGGTCACGGAAAAACGAAAGTGAAATCTAGAGCCCACATGCCCGGGAATATGCGATCGAAAAAGTGGCTAGGTATGGAATGGGAAGCGGTTGGTCGGAGTCACGATATAAAAGAACAAGTGCAAATGTGAACCCGCGATTCCGCCAACCTGTGCAATTAGACATTTCTGGAAAAACGAATAAGTAACCAGAAAGAGAAAGTAGAGGTTGAAAACAAACAGGAATTTGGTTAAGTATAGAAGAGGTAAAAGAAGGGCTAATATATTCAAATATGTAATAGATATCCCATTTCCTGGTAAGATATTTTCTGTATGTTTCTGGAGAAGTTGTATACTTACTGCATATATACTTGGAAAGAAGTTTGAAGGTGGAGGGCACAGGAAACAACGAATAGGAATTGGAAATTTCCTGAACTTGCCAACCTAACGATCCACGAAAGAGATTCCAAGGAATGGCCAAGTGTGGAAAGCTGTGGGACGGGTTTCAAAATAGGGTGACAAGGGTTCCCGAGGAGACGTGAGGCCCCGATGGTCAAATTGTATGTATCAGAACATTTGAGTGCAAAATGTGTAACACGGAAGAGGGGATGATGTGGGAGTCCAAAATTTAATTTGTATATCACAGAAGTTGGAGTGTTGTTTGCAGTTCACAAAACAATGGAAGAGAAATTTAGAGACCACCTGGGTGGGAACCCGTGATAAAAAAAAGTGGCTAGGTATGGAAAGGGGAAGCGCTCGGTCGGAATCGCGATATAAAATAATGAATAAAAATGTGAACCCATGAATCTGTCAACCCGCGCAGCAAGACATTTTAAGAAAAAATGACTAAGTAACCAAAAAGAGAAACTACAGGGGAAAAAGAAAGGGGAATTTGGTTAAGTATAGAAGAGGGAAAAGAAGGGGATAAAAGAGTGGGAAAATAGAAAAGTGGAGGGATATTTTTGTAAGCAGGAATTGGTCCCAAACAAGCCCCATTGCTATAAAACCATCATTTTCTAGTCCAATATTTTATCCACTTACTCGTTTTCTATTGTGCCTATACCATTAAAAAGGGTGTGAGAAAATGCTTTGTTGAATATTTGTTTTTATTGCAACTTGTGGGAGTAATTGTGTTCTTGATACATTCTTCCATGACTTTGACATATTAACTTAAGTATTAAACTTCTTGCATGATGGGTTGTTAGCATTAAAGATTAATAATTACATGTCTAGAAACAACAATGACGATATTGAATTTTAATATTGTTTTTGATTTCATAGTCCCATTTGACTACAACCACCATAGATCAATTATTTTTATTTTTATTTTTATTCGCGAATAAAAATCATTACCATGCTTTTTTTTAGGAATTCCTTACAGTCTTCTCCTCGGAAGGTCAATGTTCGTTGCCACAATCTCAATATCTTGTGAAAGACCTAAGGCGACAAAATAAATGGGAGAGTGGTTTTGTAGTGGAATATTTCCTTGGTTGGAAGCAGGTGAACAACACTCTTGCTCTTGACGTTGGCGACCTGGAGACATTGCAAGGCACCACTGAGTTGTACAAATAATAGGGAAAAGGCCCGAGTGAGAAGATTTCCAATCCGCGGTCACCACTGCGAAGAGCACAACATCTCGCAGCATCGCTCCAATGGCCCACCCCAACAAGAAAGCAACCTAGAATTTTTCAAACGCATGAGGACATAAGAACCCATCCTCACGATAAAATTGATAGTTCTCACAAGCTTCTCGTGAGGAAGAAGACGAAAAATGTTATAGGGCAAGTAGAAGAGCCTGAAACTGAAAGTTAGGACACACCAAGAGACCACCTCATCACAATTGAAGATTTTAGGGACACAACCTACACGGTCAATTTGAGAGGTCAAATTAATTCATTCTGGGCGAGAGGGGACCAAGAGACCCCCTCCTTACAGGAAAAAAAATTAGGGATATAGGATGCACGAGCAATTCTAGAGGCCCAAATTAGTCCATTCTAGGTGGAAGGAGATGAGTAATAGGAATATTCCTTGCACCAGTGGGAGTTATGGTCCTCATCCCCTAGATGTTAATTGTATATCTAGAGAACATGAGAGTGGTCCTGCAATCGAATAATTATTTGGCTTGAAATATATCTCTAGGAGCATCAAGAGACCATTACCTTACGGTGAAAGACTTCCACCCAGAATGGACTAATTTGGACCTCTGGAATTCCTACTCTCGAGTTGTAAAGCAACTATTGCATTTAGTGTCGGTTTCTTTTCTGAAACCCCTTCCTTTGGTCTTGTCAAGGACGCCATCGTCGAGCCGGGAAGTGCCCCCTGTTATGGTTGATTTCAATTTGGGCACAGGAGTGGGAAAAATGTTTGCATTGTCATCATTCATTTCTATATCATCGTCCATCAGATCATCTTCTTCCGGATCTAAATTGATTGCATCAACCTCTATGCAGCCATCAATGCAGGTGGGCGGGCTTTCTGTGTAGGCGAGGTTGCCTTGGAATTCTTTGGCTTGAAATATATCTCTCGGTGCACCAAGGGACCATCTCCTTTTTTTCTCTTGAGAAGAGGGAGATGAGTAGTAATAATATGCCCTGGAGCACTGGAACTTCTAGTCATCATGCCCGAAGGTGTTTACTATATCTAGATAGAGCTGTTGTCGAACTGCTACCATAAGTTAACGAGAATGTATGTTTTCTCCATATGATGTTTGAAATGAAAATTCATAAAGGATAATATAACCCTCCACAAATCTTGGTTTAATGTGTATCAATGGGATATCTCCTTGAGCCTTTCCTTGATCAATGAAAATCTCCACGGTTCATGCGTAATGAGTTGTTACCATTAAATCTTACTAATTGCATATTTAGAAAAAAGTGCAAAGGTGGGGGTGATGGCGAAGAGCGATTAAGGATTAGAAATTTCATGAAGGCGCCAACTGGACGATGTGCAAAAGAGATTGCATGATGCTTGAAATGAACACTTGGAAATGATAACACAACCCTCCACAAATCTTGGTTTAATTCGTATTAATGACAAATCTGCTCTAGCCTTTTGGACATTAATGACAATCTTAACGGTTCCTGCATGATGAGCTATTAGCATTAAATATTAATAATTTCATATCTAGAAAGAAGTGTGAAGGTGGCGGGGATGGAGAAGAGTGATTAAGCATTGCACATTTCATCGACCTGCCAACCCGCGAAAGAGATTCCAAGAGATGGACAAGTATGGAAAGCAGTCAGTCAGGATTCAAAATAGGGTCGCAAGTTATACTCAGGAGACGTGAGGGGTCAATGGTCAAATTGTATGTCTCCGAACTTTTGACTACAAAATGTGTAACATGGAACTGGGCACAATGATGGATTTCGACGGTCAATTTGCATATCGTGGAATTCCGAGTGTTGTTTGTAGGTCGTCGAATAATGGAAGCGCAATGTTTAGCAAGCCTGGCTAGGAACCAACAATGAAATAGTGGCCAATTATGCAATGGGTAAGAGGTTTGTGGGACTCGTGATATAAAATTATGAGACATACTCAGAACAAGGCATATTGACGAGCTTGAAAACAAGGCCACAAGTTCTACTCAAGAGACGTGAGGGCCCGATGGTCAAATTGTATGTATCCCAACTTTTGATTGCAAAATGTGTAACATGGAACATGGGACAATGATGGACTTTGACGGTCAATTTGCATATTGCGTAACTTTGAGTGTTGTATATAAAAGCATGAGACATTCGGAAAAATGACTAAGTAACCAAAAAGGGAAAGTCAACGAGAAAAAGAAAGGGGAATTTGGTTGTCAATTTGTAGATCGGGGAAGTATGGGTGTTTTTTGCAAGGGACGAAACAATGGAAACACAATGTTGAGCCTGCCTACCAAGAAACCCGCGATCCAAAAAGTTTGTTGAATATGAAATGGGGAAGCGGTCGGTCAAACTCTTGATATAAAAGTATCGGTGGAAATTTGAAGACGTGAATCCGCCAACTTGCACACCTAGACATTTTTTGAAAAATGACTAAGTAACCAAAAAGGGAAAGCAGAGGACAAAAAGAAAGGGGATGGAAATTTTCGGAAGCGAGAATTGGTGTAAGAAATCCCCATTGATTGTCTTAACAGTAACTATGAAGTGCATTAAATAGGTTGAATAGGCTCTTCAATCAAGGAATAGATAAATTGAGTCATGCTCATAGTTTCCAGGATGTGTTTGCATAAGAGAAGCATCGAAAAACCGCAAGAAAATCAATTTTGGGATGTTTAAGTAAAATTATTGTAATGTCAACTTCACTGTAAGTATAACAACGATGAATTTGAATTTTAAGATGAATTTTAATTTTAATTTTTTGTGGTTGATATGATAGTTCCATTGGACTTCACATAGTATATATCCTTTTATTTCAAAATATTCTTGGAGATGATTTTTTCTAAGTTCATCGATCAAGGAAAAGTGCTAAAACGAGCCACATACTACATTTGTGTCAGGGAGATTATATTAAAATAAAAAGTGGGTCATGTATATTCTTTAAGATCATAGAAAAACCACCAAGATCTTGAATATAATTTTCCAAAACGAAGCATACAACCAAGAGACATGTAAACACCAAATGTATTGAAAGTTGAGGCACAAGGAAACACATGAACACATAAGGTGCCAAGTGAGATCCCACAAGGGTCCATAGAGAAGTACGCATCGACCTATGCATCAAACAATTTGATATAAAAAAAATAAAAAAAAAATAAAAAATAAAAAAAAACGTGGCATTGGTTTTCTCTTACATCTAGTATATGTTCCCATGAGAAAATAATCAGGGCCATGAGATATGAACAAAAGTATGCCAAACACAAGACAACACAAAACCAACGGAGGTTCAGCATTGTATCCCAGCTATAACCAAACCCCCAAATAGGGAACAAGAAACTTTTTGATTACTATTTTACCATGAAGCAAGATCACTATGGACAGTTGCTTCTGATAGTGCCATGTTCTATCACTACCAATTTTAACAATGCCAAATTTCCAATATTATTGGAAATGCCTGATGGTTCCACCCAAAGGAGCAAGCCATTTCGACGGTTCAAAGGATGGTCCTGAGTTAATCACAATTGGATACTTTGTATGGGGTTTGTCCTCATGCTTCCCATTTCTGGACTAAACAATTTTATGCGCTTGTACATCAGCAATAAATGCACCTGTCTGTATGAATTCCAATGCCTAAACTCCCCAATCTCTAAAGGGAGTTATGAAGATATCAAGCTCATGCTTCAACCCATGTTGAGCCTTTTTTTTTCAATTATGACACTGAGAAAATGCAGATATCCTACCATAAAAGTGTAGTTGGAGATCATCTTTTTTTTCATTTGGGTACCCAAAAAATGCAGAAATCCTTCCATGGCTATATAGTCAGAAAACATTTTTCCAATTTGGGCACCCAAAAAAGTGCAGACTCCTCCAACAAATCTACAGTTAGCCACCATTTTTTTTCATTTGGACACCCCAAAAATATGCAAAATTCTTACTGGGATATGAAAAAACACATCAAAATAACAACAACAACGATTTGATCTGTAGTTAGTTTCTCCTTGTTTTTTCAAGTGAACAAAAGAGACAAAATATCTGGAAAGAAAATTTGTAATGGATATCCCATGGTCATATACTGTTTTGGGCAATATATTAAAATTTGTAATGGATATCCCATTACCTGGAAATATCTTTTCTACATGTTTCTGGACAAGTTGTGTGGGAATAGTCAGTGTGACTATCATCACAGCTTCATTGTCTGTCATGTCATCTTCATAATGGATCTATTTTTTTTTTCCTTGTCCAAGTAGGTGCTATAGATGACCATTATGTCCCCGATGAACACTTGTCTAGTTCTACGGTTGTTCAAGCCCTCTATTGATAGTATTTTGGGTGTTATAAGTTTAAACCTGGTGACATTTTTTGAACAGGAAAAGTAATGTTAATGGTAGTCTGCATTATTTTTTTGTTTTCTTTTTCCCTAGCATAAATGTATAAGTAGACACACAACTTGGATGAAGTATGGAGCCAGAGTTTTGCAACCAGACCTTTTAGTTTGTGGAACTTGCGCTATCTTCGGGGTCTCACTTGCGCTCGTTGATAATTCTTGTGAACTGCAAATTATGTGTTGCAGATGAAATCAACAGATTTATCATGGCATAGATGACTAAATAGCTGAGGATACTTGTTTGGTAAACATATGAGGAACACAATGTATGAATCTTTACCTTTGGCCTTGTCATTTTGTTGATGTTTGCGATGATTGACTGCTCATGGCCATATCACTAGTCCAACTTTTTATGATGCAAGCATGTGTAGATGAACATTAGAAGGACAACATAAGCATATGCATTGTATATTTTCCATAATTGTTCTGAATGTCACATACAGGGTCGAAGGAGATGGAATACTAAATAGGGTATCAAGGGATACTCAGGAAACATGAGGACCCAATGGTCAAATTGAATGCCTCATATTTTTTGACTGCAAAACTATGTAACATGGAATAGCACATGATGGGGGGTACGACAACCAATATGTGTATCATGGAACCTCTGAAGCTAGAGACAAAATATTGAACCCGCCAGCCCGAGAACCCACGATCGAAAAAGTGGCTAAGTATGGAATGAGGAAACCATCGGTCAAAGTCGTGATATAGAAGCATGAGTATAAATGTGAAACCATGAGTCTGCCAATCTGTGCACCTAAACATTTTCAGAAAGATGACTAAGCAAAGAAACCAGAAAGCGAAAGTAGAGGAGAAAAACGAAGGGGAATTCGATTAAGTATAGAAGAGGGGAAATAAAGGGATAATAGAAAGTGGGAAAATTAGAAATGGGGAGGGCAATGTTTGGAAGAAGGAAGTCTCAACAAAGGCCCATTCTTTCCAAATCATCATTTTCTAGTCNAAAATTCTTACTGGGATATGAAAAAACACATCAAAATAACAACAACAACGATTTGATCTGTAGTTAGTTTCTCCTTGTTTTTTCAAGTGAACAAAAGAGACAAAATATCTGGAAAGAAAATTTGTAATGGATATCCCATGGTCATATACTGTTTTGGGCAATATATTAAAATTTGTAATGGATATCCCATTACCTGGAAATATCTTTTCTACATGTTTCTGGACAAGTTGTGTGGGAATAGTCAGTGTGACTATCATCACAGCTTCATTGTCTGTCATGTCATCTTCATAATGGATCTATTTTTTTTTTCCTTGTCCAAGTAGGTGCTATAGATGACCATTATGTCCCCGATGAACACTTGTCTAGTTCTACGGTTGTTCAAGCCCTCTATTGATAGTATTTTGGGTGTTATAAGTTTAAACCTGGTGACATTTTTTGAACAGGAAAAGTAATGTTAATGGTAGTCTGCATTATTTTTTTGTTTTCTTTTTCCCTAGCATAAATGTATAAGTAGACACACAACTTGGATGAAGTATGGAGCCAGAGTTTTGCAACCAGACCTTTTAGTTTGTGGAACTTGCGCTATCTTCGGGGTCTCACTTGCGCTCGTTGATAATTCTTGTGAACTGCAAATTATGTGTTGCAGATGAAATCAACAGATTTATCATGGCATAGATGACTAAATAGCTGAGGATACTTGTTTGGTAAACATATGAGGAACACAATGTATGAATCTTTACCTTTGGCCTTGTCATTTTGTTGATGTTTGCGATGATTGACTGCTCATGGCCATATCACTAGTCCAACTTTTTATGATGCAAGCATGTGTAGATGAACATTAGAAGGACAACATAAGCATATGCATTGTATATTTTCCATAATTGTTCTGAATGTCACATACAGGGTCGAAGGAGATGGAATACTAAATAGGGTATCAAGGGATACTCAGGAAACATGAGGACCCAATGGTCAAATTGAATGCCTCATATTTTTTGACTGCAAAACTATGTAACATGGAATAGCACATGATGGGGGGTACGACAACCAATATGTGTATCATGGAACCTCTGAAGCTAGAGACAAAATATTGAACCCGCCAGCCCGAGAACCCACGATCGAAAAAGTGGCTAAGTATGGAATGAGGAAACCATCGGTCAAAGTCGTGATATAGAAGCATGAGTATAAATGTGAAACCATGAGTCTGCCAATCTGTGCACCTAAACATTTTCAGAAAGATGACTAAGCAAAGAAACCAGAAAGCGAAAGTAGAGGAGAAAAACGAAGGGGAATTCGATTAAGTATAGAAGAGGGGAAATAAAGGGATAATAGAAAGTGGGAAAATTAGAAATGGGGAGGGCAATGTTTGGAAGAAGGAAGTCTCAACAAAGGCCCATTCTTTCCAAATCATCATTTTCTAGTCTAATATTATATGCAACCACCCATTTTGTGTGTTTGATTTAATAGCACAATTGGTATACCTTTTTGAATATTGTACTTCAACCCCCTCTATTGTGGCATATAAGAATTCATCTTCCTGTCCAACTAATCTGTTTATTTCAATGTAGCAACATTGAACATGTAGTGGACATGAAGGTAAGTTAGTATGTAGAAAGACATGTAAAACAAAGAAATGAAGTTCTATTTATTTCAATGTAGCAGCAAAGAGAATACAATTCACATGAGGATAAATTACTATGTAGAAAGATATGTAGTATCTACATACAATAAATTAGGTGCAAAGCAGTGGAACAAGTAGAACAAATATACAGACAATAAATGAAATACTAAACTTTGGAATATGAAATAAGAGTAGAAGCATGCACCTTTGTATCTCCTCTTCTACATTTGCGGCAAAGAGTCCATCGTCTTCTCTAGCTATTTTGTTTGTTTAAATGTACCAATGCAGAAAAATGCAATGGACATGAAGGTAACTTGGTATGTAGGAAGACATGTAAAAAAATAAATAGAGTTCAATTTATTTCAATGTAGCGGCACAGAAAATACAAAGGACATGAAGATAAGTTATTATGTAGGAAGATATGCAATATCTACATACAATAAATTAGGTGAAAACATATACAGAAAATAAATGAAATACAAAAAAATGGAATATGAAATAACAATACAAGCATGCACCTTTGTATCTCCTCTTCTACATTTGTGGTAAAGACTCCTTTGTCTTCTCCAGTTATTATGTTTGTTTCAATGTGTGAACGCAAAAAATACAATGAACATGAATGAAAGCTGGTATGCAGAGGAGAACAAGTAATATGTACATACAGTAAATGAGAATCAAGGAATAGAATAAAAGATAGTTAGAAACATGAAACTTTTCTTTTCTTGATCCATGGTTGTAATTATATAGATTTTTTCCTGCCCAAAATATATTACAAGCTAGAAAATATTAAGAAATTGCATGGCCATAGCTAAATGATTTTGGTTTTGTGCAACAAAGTATCCAGATATGCTTTGAGACATGGAAATATACTTTTGCACTATCTTTGATGTACATCTCATATTTCAAGTACAAAACAAATTGTATCATGCTTAGACCAGTCTGTGTACAGGATAAAGAGGTTGTATTGTGATATGGGAACATTTCAGCATATATGGTTAATAAGTGTGTTTTGCACATGTTTTATCTTAACAAAAAGACAAGGGAAATTGTAATTGCACATGTAGTTGTCCAATTATTTGTTATGCCACTATTTTGTATCATGTCAACACTGAAGTATCCTAGAATGGTAATGGTTTCGTCCAAATGTAAATGGTGTGATGCATTTGAGAACACATTCATTATGCTAGCAATGTTGCACGCCAAGAAGCATAGAAACTGAATATTGCAATTTTCAATCCACGGAACACCACTCTTTCTAGCACCATCTCAATATCCTTTTCTTCTACAAGAACATTTTTCAAACTCATGTAGGTATGGTTCAAAGCTAAGAAAAAAAATTGGAGCAAAATTTAAGAGAAGGATAGGCGAGCACAGGACAGGGATCAGATCTCGACTTCACCAGACACGGAAAATGATAGAACCGTAGGTCCACTTGTGGGTGCAGGACCTAAACACCGCAAAGTGAAAAACAAATAGTCCAACTATCGGTGTAGGACCCTAAACTTGCAAATCTGAAGAAAACAAAAGAAAACAGCAAGCAACAAACCAGTGAGGAAGCACGAACAGGCCCAACTACATCCCTAGGACCTCAAACTTGCAAACTTGAACCAAACAACAACAAGCAGCAACTAACGAATCAACGAGCCAACGAACAAGAAAAAACCACTGAACTAGTAAACAACATATGTATCTCCAATGATTACCAAATTGCAGCCCAAGCACAGAAGGAACCTGAAACATATGATGAGCATGCCAGTAGAAATAATCAAACATTATTAGTTGCAAGATCCAAACAGGAAACAACAAAGAATGAATAGAAATGAAATTGTGGCATTGAAACTTAATCTGCAATGATGAACAACAGAAGCGCGGGTCGAATTGTGGGTGTAGGACTTGGACCCCGTAAAGTAAAAAAAAATAGCTCCAATTGCGAATGCAGGACCCCATCCCTACAAAGTTGAAGTAAACAAAAGCAAGAAACAAGCACCAACAGGTTCAACCGCAGGTGCAGGTGCTCAACCTTGCAAAGTTGAACCAAACAACAACAAACAACAATCGACGAACCAATGAACAAGAAACACCCATCAAACCAGTAAGCAACATATGTATCTTCAGCGATGACCAAATTGCATTCCAAGCATAGAAGAAGTATGAAACATACAATGGCTATGCCACTGGCAGTGGACAACAATATTGTCCAAATTCACTGCAACATTGTATGGAAAAAATTGAGGAAAAATGTACTGTGAGAAGCCTATTTAGGTAAACATTTAAGGTTGTCAGGCTATTTAAGGGCCTCGCGATATGAAAACATTTAAGATGTCAGGCTTGTTTAAGGACCTCGCGCTATGTAAACATTTAAGTTCTCAGTCCTACTCAAGCACATCAAAAAAAATGTCAATGCTCTAAACCTTCGGTATGTAAACAATTCAATACAAATAGAAATAATAAAAACATTAAAAAACAATGTCGATGCTCAGAACTTTCGATATCTAAACATTTCAGTAAAAATGTAATAAAAAAGTAAAAAGAGTGTCTAAGCTCAAAACTTTGGATATCTAAACATTTACAACATTGGGAACAACAAAGATGGCAATAAGACCTCCAATATATTCTCCAATGAGACGATGACATATAAGGTTTTTTTTATTATATAAAAAATAATATTTTTACTTCTATAGTTTGAACAATACAGATGATGCGAAAATTTATAGTCAAAGGACACATTAATATGAAGTCAACGAATTATTAATCGCTATAGTCCCTCTACGCCTTCAACAGAAACTAATAATACCCATGGATGACCATTAATGTAATTAATGTTATAATGTATTAATGGATGACCACATTGACCATGACCATGGTTGAGTGTGATTGACTATGGTTGACTATGGTTGACCAAGAGTATGATTGGCCATGGCTGGCCATCGTTGATTATGGTTAACTATGGTTGACCATGATGATGACCATGAGCATGACCATAGTTAACCCCAATTGACCATGACTATAGTCTATGGTTGATCATGAATATGGTTCACCATTCATGGTTGACTATGACCATGACTATGGTTCACCAAAAATGACCATGCCCATCACTATGTTTGACCATGGATAAAGTATTAATGTACTAAAGAATTAATGTGTTGATTAATTGAGAAATAATCAATGTATTACTTAATTAATACATTAATACATTCTTAATAAATACATTAATAAAGTAATAATACATTATTACATAAATACATTAATAAATTATTAATACATTAACAAAGATACCCACAGATGACCATTAGTGTAATTAATATATTAATGTATTAATGGATGACCACGTTGACCATGACCATGGTTGACTGTGATTGAATTTGGTTGACCAAGACTATGATTGACCATGGTTGATTATGGTTAAGTATGGTTGACCATGACCATGGTTGACTATGACTGACCATGAGCATGGCCATAGTTAACCCTAATTGATCATGGCCATGACTATGGTTGATAATAAATATGGTTGACCTCGACCATGACTATGGTTGAAAAAACATGACCATGCCCATCCCTATGATTGACCATGGTTGATCATCGTAGACCATGGTTGTCCATGACCAAAAATAAGGTTGATTGTGGTTGCCCATGACCATGGTTAAGTATGATTGACCATGACCATGGCCATGGTTAAGAATGGTTGACCATGACCATGGTTAACTTTGGTAGACCTTGGTTGACTTTGGTTTAGTATGATTGGCTATGGTTGACCATGACCATGGTTGGTTGTGGTTGATGTAGACCATGGTTAACTATGGTTGATCAAAGTTGTCCATGGTTGACCATGACCGTGACTAGGAACATGGTTGATTGTGGTTGACCTTTGTTGAACTTCATTATACTTGACTATGGTTGAGCATGGTTGACAATGGATGATAATGGTTAACCATGGTTGGAAGTGTTGGCCATAGTTGACCATGGTTGGCCAAACCATGGTTGATAATGAATATGGTTGACTATGTCTAACTTTTATCATGGTTGACCTTAACCATCACTACACTTGACCATGACAATGCCCTTCACTATGGTTGACTATATATGACCATGATGATGACTATGGTTGACCTTGACCATGGTTGACTATGGTTAATCATGGTTGACCTTGAGATGGACCAAGGTTGAATATGATTGATCATGATTAACCTTGACCAGGGTTGACTATGGTTGACCTTGGTAGATTATGTGGAGATGATAATGGTAAACCATGTTGATTATATTTAGCCATGATTTACTATGGCAATGTTGCATTGCAATGTTGATCAAGTTTTGTTCGTCTCATTGTGACATTGGGCAATGTCGGGTGATGTTTGTCTCATTGTGCCATTGGGCTATGTTTGTCAAATTTCCTCATTGGGCTTCACACATCACATTGCGACATTGGTTTTTAATGTCACATTGCAAGGTCGGATTATGTTCATCACATTAAGATGTTGGGTTTTGTACGTCACATTACGATGAAGGGTTTTGTATGTCTGATTATGACATTGGTTTTTTTACATCATATGTTGGGCTATGTTCAAAACATTGTGACATTGGGGTATGTTCATCACGTTGCGATGTTGGGGTATGTTCGTCACAATGTGACATTGCATTTTGTATGTCACAATGTGACATTGGTTTTTGTATTTCACAATGTGATGAAGGGTGTTGTATGCCACATTGTGACATTATGACATTGAGTAATATTTGTCACATTTCAACGTTTGGAAATGTTTTCCACATTCTGATGTTCAGATATCATAGTCACAATATGACGTTGGCCAATGTTCGACACATTTTTACGTTGGGAAATGTTCGTCAGATTCCAATGTTAGGAAATGTTCACCACATTTCAATGTTTGAATATGATTGTCACATTGCAACGTTGGCTAATGTTCGACACATTCTGAAGTTGGGAGATGTTCATCCCATTAGAACATTGGGAAATGTTCGTGACACGACCAATTTATGTTTGTCACATTGCGACGTTGGGATATGATAGTGATAATGTGACATTGGGCTATGTTCGTCACATACTGACCTTGGGCAATGTTCAACACATAGAAACATAGGGAAATATTTGTCACAATGTGACAAAGGGAAATGTTTGTCGCATAGTAAGGTTTGGCCATGGGAATCACATTGCAATGTTCATGTAAGGATATGTTGGGTTTAGTTGCATTGCAACATTACACCACATAACTTGTTCATTTATGGATATCTCAAATAGAAAAGATCCTTACAAGTTATTTTAAAGTGAGATGTTTGAGAATGGTTCACTATAAAACAATGTGATATAGTGGTTATTTAAAAGTAAAAAACTGATTTTCATTATCTTAATATTATTTGAGAGACGTGAATAGAAATATGTGTTATGTTTGAATTCAGTCTTGTAGTTTAATTTGAACATTATGTCACATGGCCACATTTAGAGTGTAATAATTTTATTAGGTTGACATCAATATYTGTGACATCCAGGAGGATGACATTAAATTAAAGATTAAAAATCTGAGAGATTATGTTTTAGTTTCATAAATTAAGAGGTAAACATTAATATTAACCCATCTTGTGACATTTTAAATGTAATTATATGAATAACTTGAATGGAATGAGGCATATCAACATTTAATGTGTTGTCTTTTTGTTTAAGAATAAACTATTCATCAAACCAATATAACGTTAATCATATTCAAACTTTGTAATTAATGGTGTTTATTTTTGCTATGAAGATTTAAATGCAATGATGTTTATTGCTACTATGAAAATTTAACAACAATTATATTTATTGTTTCATCAATATCAATTAACATCATTTTTAAGTAACGTTATTAACGTAACATTATTAACTTTAATGTAGCATCATTAATGTAACATCGTTAAAATTATTAACATTATATTTATGTAAAATTATTAACATTATGAATGTAACATTAATGTAACATTATTAATTAAGTGGGTACTTTCATATTTAATTTGTAACATTAACAACTATAATGTAGCATCATTAATGTAACATCATTGACATTAATGTAGCATTATTTACATTTATGTAACATTAATTAATATAAATCTAACATTATTAATTAAACTTTAAATACAAATGATTAGAAATTAGAAATTAGAAATTATTAAAAATTATAAATTAAAAATTATTAGAAATGAAAAATTCTTTGAAATGAAAAATTCTTTGAAACGAATTATTTTTAGATAAATTTATATGCAGGGAAATTGGGAAAAAAAATTTGGATGGATTCTTTACATGTCAAAATTATAAAAGCATAGTTTCTTATGCTTTAAGCCATTTTAATATTTTTTGAAGGAATCTAAAACCTTGACAAATCCTAAAATAAATTGAAACTATACCATCACTATTTTTTTTTGCTTTGTCAATTTCCACTACTTTTGGATCTAGTAAACGGTGGTGATGGTGATAGCATGGGCGGTCATGGCAGGGGAGGCCAAAGTTGCTGTAAAATCTATGTCAGTGTGAGAGATATCTTAAGGTGAATGATGAGGGAGTTACATTCACATTATATTTATATTTAATAATGTAAGGTTAGTGAATGATAGTGATCCCATGTCTATATTTGAGATGATAAAAAATATGGACGATATTAGCAGTAATCCAGAAGAAACCCATGATGCGATTCAACTCGAGGATGAGAGTTTGAGTGGGGTTATGAAATCTCTAGAAGATGAAGTTGGATTGAGGGGGAAAGAAGATTATATTGAGCATGTTGATGAAAAGGGTAGTTCAATTAAACAAATAAAAAACTAGATACCTAAAGTGACATCGACTTCTAATATAGGAGACATGCATTCAGAAGGAAATTTAACATATTAGGATGATGTTCCTAAAGAGCTCAGTTTCTTTGTGGACCAAATTGTTTTCAAAATTGGAATCATCATGAACCTTTTCATTGGATATTCAATGGACAATATGTATTAAGATACCATATATGGTTATACTGAGATCGTCTATGGGTCTCTGTGGGAGGATAATATTTGGTAGTTGAATGAACATCCAATCATTCAAAATGATTTCCAATCACGATAGAAACAAGAATTTGGAATTAGTGGAACCAAGTTTCATCACATTTAGAATGATATTAAGAAAATCAAGTGTTTCAATGCCACTGTTGAAGGAGGTTTGTAATGTACATATTGTGAAAAAAATTTACCTCATTTTGCAGGAAAAGGAGCTATACTCATAGCTAAGCTTGTAGCTTTAATTTCAAGTTATTTTCCCCAAACTAACATAGCTATGAAGAAGCGACGTGTAAGATGCCACACAAAATTTCATCTTAAAGGATGAACTTTTGTACATATTCTTGTCAAATTTTTATCGATGAAATGTATAATCATTTGCTATTTTTTATTTGCTTTTACTGCAATTTAGTTTTTCTAGAAAATTTGCAGTCATTGGGCATCAAAATCTTAACCCTAAATAATGTCTTGCATATAGTTTCAAAAATTCCTTCAAATATCTAGATTTTATGTAGTATCTTCCAAAATCTTAACCCATTATAAAGGGTTAAGATTTTGATGACATTATAAAGTCTGCCAAACACAAGACAGGAAAAAATCAGCAGAGATTGGGCATTGTATCCCATCTATAACCAAATTCCAAATGGGCACCAAGAAATTTGTCGATTACTATATTACTATGAACCAAGATCACTATGAACATTTGCTTCTGATAGTACTATGAACCAAGACCACGTTGACCTGCCAATATTCTAACATTACTAGTTCTGGAAAAGAGTGTCGGCATTTAACTTAATGGAGTTTGAACAATGACAAATTTGGAATATTATTGAAAATGCCTAATGGTTCAGTTCAGAGGAGCAATCCATTTTGAAGGCTCAAAGGATGGATCCGATTTATTCACAGTGGGGTACTTTGTATGAGGTCTTTCTTCATGCTTCTCATTCCTGGACTCAACAATCGTATGCACTTCCAGATCACTTTTCCATGGCACTGCAAAACTCTATTCATATCTTGATTGGGTAGCATGGACATATACAGATCTTGTTTCATTTCATGTTAGTGCATGATATGAATTTTTTTTTTTTGGTTCAGCCGATATGCAGTATGACATTGTCCTCATTTAATGTAAATTTGCTATGGACGTGAAAGTCGTGCAACATGTAGACAGTGTTTTCCTTTTTCTGTAGGTATACTTCATATGGAAATTTTTCCAACCCAAGAAACACATCTTGTAATACAGGTTGTCTAATTGTACAATGTACAATCGTGTTGTTGAGGGTTCGCATGGCAGTGTTGAGGCAATGTCTATATATGTAAGGGCATTTTTTACTGCATCATAGACAATCAATTGTGCCATCATTTATGAAAGTAGAGGCAGAAGCAAGAGAGTTGCATTTGGCACATACAGGATCAAAGGGGGTCGAGTATGCATTTGATGCAACCAAAACACCCTCAACCTTTGCACGTGAGCATAGTAGTTAATATATTGAACAATATAATATATATATGTGTACAACAAAAAAGTTGCACAAAATTGTTTAAGGCAATTTTTATGTGCAAAGTGTGGATGGAATTGTGTATGTATACGTACAATAGTTGTCGAGCTTGTTAGTTTCTTGAGATCTTATACTATGTTTTTTCACAATTATGTTACAATTTTTTCTTGGGTTGTGCAAAAGATCCTTTCTTTAACATCTCTTTTCTTTGTTATATTTTTTAAGAGCATAATTGGAAATTGCCTTTACGTAATTGTTGTTCCATTGAGGAAAATAAATTTGAATAGGTGTCGAACAATTGTAGCTACAACATGGAACAGTGTAATAGTTGTGTAAGATAAATGAGATATATGAGCATGTGAAAGTAAAGAACAAAATTGGGTATTGAGAATGGTACCATTGCCTTGTCATTGTCTGAGTCCCCATATTTTATATGGAGAATGTGTTGTGAGCCAACTTTTCTCGCGAGTGTGACAGCTGCACCAATGGTTCCAATTGGGTAAATGTCATTGCTCTCTACAAATTCATTGATTGTTGTGTTCGGTACGAAACAATATTCTGAACAAACCGTGGGAAATTTTTCCAGAATACTTGTTTCATTGAGTGATATAATCCAATCACAATCACCACGGCCATATATTGTTTTCAGTAATATATTGAAATTTGTAATGGATATCCCATTACTTGGAAATATATTTTATGCATGTTTCTGGACAAGGTGTGTAGGGATAGTGAGTATGACTGTCATCATGGCTTCGTTTTATGTCATATCAGCACGCATAATGCATCTAGATTTTTTTCCCTTGTCCAAGTAGGTGTTATACACGACCATTATGTCCCCGATGAACACTTGTCCAATTCGGCGATTGTTCAAGCCTCCTATCGATAGTATATTGGGTGTTATAAATTTAGACCTGGTTACATTTTTTGAACAGAAAAAGTAATGTGAATGGAAGTTTGTATCATTCTTTTTTTTTTTGCATAAATGTACAAGTAGATGCACAAATTGGATAAAGTATGCAGGTCATATTTTTGTAACCATACTTCTTAGGCTGCGGAGATTGCACTATGTTGGACATTTCACTTATGTTCATCGATACTTCTTATGAACTGAAAAGCATGTGTTGTACATGACATCAACATATTTATCATGGCATAGATGAATAAATAACTCAGGATATTTGTTTGATAAGCATAGCAAGAGAATAATGTATTAATCTTTACCTTTGGCCTTGTTGTTCTATTGATGTTTGCGATGATTGACTACTCATGCCCATGTCACTCGTCATCAAAATATTAACCCTAAATAATGTCTTGCATATAGTTTCAAACTTTCCTTCAAAGATCTAGATTATATGTAGTATCTTCTATTGCTCCTCCTTTTTTCTTTTCCAAGTCCTGAGAAATCATGGCCTCCACCTTTGCAATTCTAAAATGCTTAGTCTTCCTAGTTCTACAATACCCTGGGTCTACCACCTAGTTTTCTACCTCTTCCAGAATTTGGTAGTTAGATATATTTTATATTCTGTCTCAATCTAAGTTTTCCACCTCCTTATCCTATGCTCTATCCAAATCTGATCAATTTTCTAGATACAAGTGCTTTGCCTCCCAGTCCCCTTTCTTATCCCTTGCTTCATAATGAGGATTATTATAAGATTTTATGTAGTATCTTCTATTGCTCCTCCTTTTCTCTTTTCCAAGGCCTGAGCAATCATGGACTCCACCTTTGCAATTCTAAAATGCTTAGTCTTCCTAGTTCTACAATACCCTGGGTCTACCACCTAGTTTTCTACCTCTTCCAGAATTTGGTAGTTAGACATATTTTATATTCTGTCTCAATCTAAGTTTTCCACCTCCTTATCCTATGCTCTAGCCAAATCTGATCAATTTTCTAGATACAAGTGCTTTTCCTCTACTACTTGAGTCATCAAAATCTTAACCCTAAATAATGGCTTGCATATAGTTTCAAACTTTCCTTCAAAGATCTAGATTTTATGTAGTATCTTCTATTGCTCCTCCTTTTTTCTTTTCCAAGGCCTGAGCAATCATGGCCTCCACCTTTGCAATTATAAAATGCTTAGTCTTCCTAGTTCTACAATATCCTGGGTCTACCACCTAGTTTTCTACCTCTTCCAGAATTTGGTAGTTAGACATATTTTATATTCTGTCTCAATCTAAGTTTTCCACCTCCTTATCATATTCTCTAGCCAAATCTAATCAATTTTCTAGATACAAGTGCTTTGCCTCCCAGTCCCCTTTCTTATCCCTTGCTTCATAATGAGGATTATTATAAGATGAAACCTCTTGAGTATTTCCCCCACTAGGCCTGTTATGACATCTCCCCCCCTCTATCGGACCTAGGAGTCATCTTATCCCAATTGTAGAAACTCTAAACAAAATTCAACAACCCTTATAAAACCACCACAAACCGATGAGAGCTATACTGAAAAAGGGCCACATCCTGGCCACTACAAACCAGTTTGTTTCCCTCATCCCTAGGCCCAACCACAGACCAAACATAAACAAACCCACCAAGTAACAGTCTACAAAGATGAGGGAAAAAGGAAACATGTGCACCCTCAGCCACACAAAGGAAATCAAATGACATACTAGGGCTAAGGACCAAAAAGAGAAGTTAGAATTACTTGGAGCCAAGGTGGGTGAGCACTCGTGGAGCATTAAGCTCCAAATTTCATGCTCCCCTGTTGTCATACCATGCACATCGCCAAACCCTTGAAACTCCTTGTTGTGCCTCATATAATTGACTTATATATACATACACGTGTATATATACATATATTCATATACATACATACATACATATAGGAAGTTATCCTTAGCTCGAATTGAAAGGAAGGTAAACATATGGTGCAACCATTGGTTATCTGGGGGTGGAAAAGTCATCCTTATCAAATCCGTTCTGGAAGTTATTGAAGTATGTTGGCACCTATTGACACACACCCTGAAGGGAATACTCATCAAAGAAAGGAAGGTATTTTTGAATTCTTTATGGAAGGGTAGTCTTGAATACCTTGGATCTCATCTCACGAGCTAGAAGAAACTATCCAAACCCAAGGTACTTTGGGGTTGGGGTCTGTAACATTCTTGGGTATTTGGGAAATCCCTGGAAGCTAAGTCCTTATGGGGTTTTATGAAAAGAGACATCCTTTAGAGACAAATATTGGTCAACAAATATTAGGGTTGGGATCCATTCTAGATTGGATAAAGAAAAGAAAAAAAAATTGTCCTAAATGTTTCAAACCAATGGAAGGCCCTCACTCTATATTTTCCTATTATTGGGAAGTGTTTAGCTTGGAAGGTTAGTTCAGGAACTCAAAATTGAGTTGGAAAGGATGCAATAATGGGATGTGGGGATGATTTTTTTCTGGATGAGGAATTAGTGGTGCACTTACAAGTTTTAGGTTGTTGTTCGCTAAACGGGATTGGGGATGCAACATAAATGCCAGTATGGAGACATGCTTGGTTATCGGTTGGGACAATTAGGTTGCAGGATATATGGGGTGAACAATGGCCACTTTTCATCTATGGTTTTTAAAAGGAACATATACACATGTCCAATCAGGAAGATGAGCTTGTTTGGCCAATCAACATTGGTGGGGGGTATTACTCGACTAAGATGGGTTATTTTGCGTAGCAGGATGTGGGTGATCCACAATCCATTTGGTGGCACAAATTTTTTTGGAAGGTTAAAGGGCCATTAAAGGGGGTCCTATTTTTCTAGTTGGTGTTGAAAGGAAAGGCATTAATGTGGGACATAATGCAAATTAAAAATAGGCAGGGTCCTAGAATATGTTATCTGTGTTGCAATTATGTTGAAACTAATTCACACATGTTTTTGAAATGTGTTTTTTAGCGAAAATTGTCATATGAGGTTGGAATTAATTTGTGTCTTACATCTCTCTCAAACAAATGCTCCATTTTGGAATTCTTTTGGGAGTTCTTTGACATACTAGTCTTGAAGGCATTTTGGGTGCTCCCTATGTTGGAGTTACTTCACACACACCTAGGATTTCTTTTAGCTAAGGTTTTTCCTATGTTTATTAGTCATTATCCAGTCTCCTAAAGTTTAGGGAGAATATTCCTCTAGGAGAATATTCTCTTCAGTTTTCACTTCAGTTTAACTAATTGAGTGGAGTCTAGATGTTGCATTGGTTTTGTCACCATGCAACATTGGGATCATCACTAGCTAATGCACATTAGCCTTGGTATCATCACTAGACTAGCACATTACCCATGATTCCTTGATCTCCTCCTCACTTCACTCTGTTTCAGTCAGTTAATTGAAGACTGGTAGACTAGTTAACTCAGCTAGGTGGCAGTTCACTCCTGTAACTACCTGAGAGACTAGACTAGGTGGCAGTTCACTCCCGTAATTGTTGGTGTGTGTCTAGATCACTCTATACCACCACTATGGTGCATTAGATTCTCCTCCAGTGTATATTGTTTGAATTATGTACAGTATATCATGTATAAATTATTCATTATTCATAGCGGTTAATAAGAATTCTTCCATTATTTTCTCTCTTGCTTCTTCTTTCTCAATTTATCTATGCAAATGTGTGTGGTATTTTCTAGCTAGATATATTCTATGAAGGTTCAACACATTTACATGGTAAGAAAATCTACACCAAATTATTTTTGCAGGTACCAAAGATTGAACACAGCAGAAAGATGGAATTCCCAAAAGAATTCATTCTTACACCTTACAATTACTTTGAATGGAAAGAGAGAATAATCATGCATCTTTGAACCAGAGTATTATATAGGTTAACCTTGAATACAGAGACAAAACCGACATCATCCATAGAAAAATCCAAGTATCTAAATCGAATGGATGAAGCGTTTGGAACAATTTGCAGTCTCATCTCTCTCGATCTCCTTTTTCACATATCTTCCTGTAAAACCTCCAATGAAGCTTGGAACACATTGGAATGGATATTTGGAAAATAGGATGAGATGAGGGAACACATGATCGAGGTGGAATTTCTCACATTGTATCCAAAAAGATTCGACAACCTCCTAGATTTCTTTACAAAATACAAGGATTTATTGTCGCAACTCAAAGCTTGTGGGGTTGATAAATCTAAGGAGGAGAAACAAATTGTTATCACCATTCTCACCAAAATTGGTCCTAAATTATCCATGTTCATATCCACATTCCATTCAGTCAAATTTTCCTCTAGAGGCACTTGGAACATGCCTTCTCTTGAGGAATTTATCGAATCCCTGACACAAGAGAAAACCAAGCTCATCAACATGGGCAAAATCAAAGTCCTAAAGGCACATGGACTTATTGTGAAATATGGCAGCCATCAATATCAGAAATATAAATATAAATACAAAAGGAAATCTCATGCAAATCCAAAGAAGGAAGGGTACACAAAACCCTTCATCGATGCATCCAGATCCAAAGGTGGAAAGGGAAGAAAAGGGGAGAAATGAACATACTTCCATAAAGGATTCCATCCAAAATCTGAATGCATGCAGAAACAAATAGATAGACTGACTCAAATAAATCATTAAAATATCCTTGGATATCACATCCCTGAGGGTGCCAAGAAGAAGAAGCCAGAAGATTATAATCCCAAGAAAGGCAATTCTAGCCATGCCTTGATTGCCATCAAATCCTCTCCTGATGCTTGGATCGTAGATTCAGGAGCATCACATCACATGGCTGCCACAAAAGAAGTATATTATTCATTGGATGCATTCAAAGTTCCTCCTATTATGATGGGGGACAAATCTCTAGTCAAGGTCACTGACAAAGGAAGGATTGAACTCACCAATGGAAGCTTCAAGAAAGTGTTGCACGTTCCCAAACTTTTTGTCAATCTTCTCTCTGTATATCAGATGATGAATTATGGCACCAGAAAGAAATTCATATTCACACCTAATGCAGTGGACATATATGACATGCAAACCAATTCCATGGTTGTTACCAGTGAGGTAAATCATCAATCTAGATTGTATACATTTTTTGAATTTATTGAACCAGATTCTACTTTACTACTTACCCATGCTGATGAAAGTAGTAGGATATGGCACGAAAGGTTCAGGAATTTGAATTTCAGATATATGAAACATATTATAAAGAAAATATTGGTTGATAGTCTACCATACATCCATTTCTCCAAAGGAATCTGTGAGGTATGTGTTCTTGGTAAACACCCTCAAGATAAATTCGACAAAGGAAAGACTTAGAGAGATTCCTCTACTTTAGATCTGATCCATAGTGACCTCATGGGTCCTTTTCCACATCCATAAATCAGAAAAGTGAGGTTTGTTCTCATTTTTTCTGATGATTTCTCATGTTTCACATGGATTTACTTTCTCAGGAAAAAATATGAGGTCTTTCAACACCTCATAGATTTCAAAGCCCTTGTTGAGACACAGTCCGGAAAGAAAATCAAAATCCTCTGAACTGATAACGGGGGAGAGTATGTCAATCATGAGATTCATAATCTTTTTCATGAGGTAGGGATTCATTTACAGCACACAATTCCCTATACTCTGCAACAAAATGGAGTTGTTGAGCAAAAAAATAGGTCTCTAAAAGAGATGACATATTGCATGCTACATGCAAAGTAACTACAACAAAGACTATGGGACGAAGCACTTAATTGTGAAACCTACATCCAAAATAGATCTCCCCATAGATCTGTCAAGGATAAGACCCCCTATGAGGCTTGGAGCGACCTCAAACCAAAGTGACCCACTTTTGTATTTTCGGTTCACATGCATGGGTATGGATTCCCTCTGAAAAGAGGAAGGCACTTGATCCACAGATAACAGAGTGTATATTTTTTGGATACCTCAACGGTGTGAAAGGATACTGACTTATTTCTTTCCTTGGACCGACTCATCATTGAGCAAAGTGTCCAATTCGAGGAAATTGTCTCACGTGTACCTTAGCAGCGGCATGCAGACACCTTCATTCTTCTACCTGTCTGAGATGATGAGCATGCACATGCCAACTCTTCTTCAGATGAGATTTATGATTCAAAGGATTCAGATGATCTAGATATAGAGTTAGTACAGTCATATGCAGAGTCAGTGCATCCAGATGCATATGCAGAGCTAGAGTAGAGGCCCAAGTGGGCCCAGACTACTCTTCAGGATGTAGGGGATCTTGTTGGTGATCCAACTAATACTAGGAGGACTCGATCTGATTTCAAGGAGCCTCCTATTGCACTCATTGCCACTGAACCATTTCCCTCCATGCATATTTTCTTGGTTCAGTCTTCAGACCCACAGTCTTATGGCAAGGTTGTCAGAAATCCCTTTTGGGAATCTGCCATGTAGAAGGAGTACAACTCCCTCCTCAAGAACCAAACTTGGGATCTAGTTCCCCTTCCTTTTGGAAGGAAACTTGTCAAGTGCAGATGGGTCTACATGAACAAGAGCGTAGCTGATGGACAAATTAGTAGATACAAAACGAGGCTTGTTGCCAAAGGCTTTGAGCAAGTGCATGGCATTAACTATGATGAAACGTTCACTCTAGTAGTGAAGATGGATTCCATACGTTTTTCACTTTCCATTGCAATAGCCAAGGGATGGGAAGTCCATCATATGGACGTGAAGAATTCATTTCTTCACGGTGATCTCTCTCAGGATATTTATATGGAGCAGCCCTAGGGATTTATGTAGGATTCATCTTTGGTCTGTCGACTGAAGAAATCTCTCTTTATAGACTCAAGGAGGCTCTAAGGGCATGGTATGCCAATATGGACTCCTACCTATTGGCACATAACTTTGTATGTTGTAAATCAGACCCGAATGTCTACATGCTCAGGAAGGCTGATTCACTTCTGCTCTTAGTTTTGTATGTTGATGATTTGTTGATCACCAGTTGCTTGACTTCAGCGATTGTTGCAGTCAAGAGGATTCTACATGAAAAGTTGTTGATGACAGACATGGGTCAACTACACTTGTTCCTTGGACTCGCGATCAATCAGGATGCATCAAGCATCAAACTCTCTCAGGCCAAGTATGCTCAAGATCTCCTTGGGAGATTTCACATGACAGACTGCAAGTCTACTCCGACTCCTTTCCTATTAGGAGTCAAACTTGAGGATGGTAGGGACAGTCCATTGGTTGAGAGCACACTGTACAGACAGTTAGTGGGGAGCTTGGTGTATCTCACACACTCCAGACCATACCTCTCCTATGCAATTGGCGCAGTTTCCAAGTTCATGCAGGAGCCGCATGAGCTACATTGGAAGGTTGCAAAGTGTATCCTTCGATACGTACACGGAACCATCACCTTTGGGATTCATTATATAGCAGAATCTACATTAGATATCATCTTTGACTGGGTTGGCGATAGAACTGATCGCAAGTCCACATCTAGTTACTCACTCAGTTTTGGTTCTGGGCCTATCTATTGGTCGAGCAAGAAGTAGGATGCTATTTCTCTTTTTTCAGTCGAGGTAGAGTACAAAGGGGTAGTTAACATAACCATTCAGGCTATGTGGCTACAACATTTTCTCACTGAGTTAGGAATTCAGTTTCACTGGTCGATCGTCATCTGGTGTGACAACCAGAGCAATCTGGAGTTCTGCAGAGATCTAGTTCAGAGGCAGCGGACAAAGCATATTGAGATCCACATGAACTACATTCAGGACTTAGTACACAAGGGGATCATCAACCTACAGTTTTTTCCTTCAGTAGAACAGATGGCAGACATCTTCACGAAGACCTTCACTGAGAAGAAGTTCCATTCTTTGTGAGGTTGTCTTGGAGTGAAGGACACAGTTTCCTAGCAACTGTAGTTCTTTTTTTTTACATACATTGTACCTTTAGGGGGGGGTTCCCATGAGGTTTTCCCTCTTTCCTCACTTTATTTTAGTGTATCTTTTGTATTTGGGTACCTAACATGGCCTCGTTTCTGGGACCCATTCTTTATTTTCACCATAGTGATGTTCAAGGGGGGTGTTGGAGTTACTTCACACACACCTAGGATTTATTTTTCATAAGGGTTTTCCTATGTTTATTAGTCTTTATCCAGTCTCTTAAAGTTTAGGAAGAATATTCTCTTCAATTTTCACTTCAATTTGACTAGTTGAGTGGAGTCTAGATGTTGCATTGGTTTTGTCACCATGCAACATTGGGATCATCACCAGCTAATGGGAATTAGCATTCGTATCATCACCATACTAGTGCATTACCCATGATTTCCTGATATCCTCCTCACTTCACTATGTTTCAGTCTGTTAATTGAAGACTAGTAGACTAGTTAACTTAGTTAGGTGGCAGTTCACTCTCATAACTGCCCAAGAGACTAGACTAGGTGGAAATTCACTCCTGTAACTACTAGTGTGTGTCCAGAACACTCTATACCACCACTATAGCGCATTGGCTTCTCCTCCAGTGCGCATTGGTTGAGTTATACAGAGTATATCATGTGTAAATTATTCATTATTCATCACGAATAATGAGAATTCTTCCATTCTTTTCTCTCTTGTTTCTTCTTTCTCAATTTATCTATTCAAATGTGTGTGGTATTTTCTAGCTAGATCTATTCTATGCAGGTTCAACATATTTACACCCTATACTTGTGATATGGGGAATTTGGCTCACAAGGAATGTTAATACATACATACATACATACGTACATACATACATACATACATATATATATATAAAGAGAGAGAGGGAGAGTTGATATAAAATTATTTTATTTATGGTAAACATTGAAATATTTTATTTATGACTGACATTGGAATCTTTTCATGTTATTAATATTTTTTTTTAAACGCTATGTGTCAACTCCATGTTGAGCATGAAATTAATTACACAACTCCCTCATACTGGTCACGACAACATTGAAATGTTTTAACGATAACAGTTTAAAGAAATTG
>ML799636.1:256517-275748 GCA_009831015.1 Picea engelmannii
GGCATACAAATTGGAGTTGCCTGCATCTTCACGAGTACACCCAGTTTTCCATGTTTCATGCTTAAAGAAGGTTATAGGCGACAAGATCCCAATTCAAACTATATTTCTAGAACTTGACAAGGAAGGAAAAATCATATTGGAGCCTGAAGTGATCACTGACACAAGAATTTGCCAGCTGAGGAATAGATCCATTTCAAAGTATCTCATTCGATGGAGGAAACCATCGGCGGAAGATTCCACTTGGGAAGATGTGTCTTTTATACAGAAGCATCCAGAGTTACTCAAGCATTGCGGACAACACTTGTCTCAAGGGGAGGGGCATGTTAAGCCCTAATATTGTCTCATTACCCGTTAATTGGGGCATATTATATTATTAATGTTATTTTATTTATGTCGGCTTTAGGCCATTAGTTGTAATTATACCTCCTAGTCTCCTATATATACCAAGGAGACATTTTCATTTTGAGTCATCTTGTACTTGAACATTTAAGTGGGGTAAAAGGAGGTTTCCCCCTTGAAGAGGATTATTATCTGAAATTATCTCTTTTTCAAGGCGTTGAGTACTTTTTTTAAGGTTTTTCTATGCTATATTGATATTTGGTTCTTAACAGATTCTGCAACTCTGGGGATTACAGGTTCCTCTTCATATACCTCTTCAAGCTGACATTTTCTCGATTTCTTGAGTGTTTCATCTTCATCAAAGGTCACATCCCTGCTAATCTCAATGTGGTGGTGACCTGGTATATAGATCTTGAAGGCCTTGGATACCTCACAGTATCCCACAAATATTCCCTTCTTTCCTAAGGGTTCCATCTTGTTTCTTTTCTCTTTCGGTATATGTATAAATACTGAGTAGCCAAATATTTTGATATGGCTTACCTCTGGCTTCTTTCCGTTGAACATCTCTTCCAAGGTCTTGAACCCAAGTGCACTATGGGACAATTGGTTTTGCACATATACGGTTTTCATTACTTCTTCTACCCATAAGCACATAGGAAGATCTTGATCATGGATCATGGTCTTCACGACTTCTATTATCGTTTTGTTTTTCCTTTCAGTCACGTCATTTTGTTGAGGATTATAGGGATTAGTGAGTTCCCTCTTGATCCCAACATCTTTGTAGAAGTTCATGAACTCTTTTGAGGTGTACTCTCCTCCATTATCTAACCTAAGTATCTTGATCTTTCTTTCAGAAAGATTCTCTATCAAGGCTTTGAATTCCTTGAATTTGCTTAACACTTCATCTTTAGATTTCAAGAGATACAACCAAGTCTTATGAGAATATTCATCAATGAATGATACATAGTATACATACCTACTAATGGAGGATGATGGCATTGGGCCACACACATCTGAATGAATGAGTTCTAGGACTCATTTTGCTTTGTTGTCATCTGAATGAATGAGTTCTAGGACTCATTTTGCTTTGTTGTCTCTCTTCGGAAAAGGGTTCTTGATGTTCTTCCCTTGTGCACATCCATTGCACACGCCTTGAGTTTTGGTAGACCTGTGACAGCTTTGCATACATATGGGAGTGCCTTGTAGTTGATGTGAGCTAATCTTCTATGCTAAAGTTCACATGGATTCTCAATGGCATGGGTCATGGCAGCTTCTGAGTCAATGTTTAGCTTATACAAGCCATTATCTTCTTTTCCAATGATGATTGTTTCATTTATGGTTTCTCCTTTAGCAAGTTGCCTTCTGCAACCTTCACTATAGCTTCCTCAGGGTTATTACCTGTGACCTAGAGCAAGGTCAACAAAACAAAAAGCAAGAATAATATCCTTTTGATAATATAAAGCAATAGCACGAACAATCATCACAGTATCTCCTTTAGAGCTATCATTTCTAACTTTTCTGAAGCAAAGATTAAAGGTAAGGAATAAAATACGAAAATTAGTTCAACACTCTCATAGTGTTGTGATCAAACATTCTTCCATGGCAACCTAGAACTAACACACGAGGTTCTTCCTAGAGGAGGTGTTAGTTGTATTAGACAAATGATTACGTTAAGCATTTACCTCTATATGCTCACATGATATCAAGTATGATACTTTACAAAGACTGTTATCTCAACTATAGTCATCAACTTGTCATGTGTACCTTTAAATCTTATTAACTTGATTAATCAAACCTGGAGCCTTGTCCTTAGGAATGAGTGCTTGCTTTTCTTTCGAGTCTCCTTCACTCAAGATGACGAGTGCTTTCTTCAACCTGTCTTATGTACTAAGACAATACGCTATCTTGACAGAAGGTTGGGTTAGAGGATAAGCTCTATGATCTCAACTTTTAATCCATCTAATAATTTGATCATAGCTTCAACATGCAACATTGACCAAAATAATGTCATAGCAAATAGATGCATATCAAAATAATCACACTTGTGTTGCATCATTCCTCTGAATGTGTTGGATCTTGAGATCCTTCTGGATCTATGGAAAGAGATCCCTTCTCCTGCAAATACTCTTTAAAGTTTAACCATTTAAACATATGTGAGTACATACCTCTGATAGCATTTGCAAGTAGTGGCACCATCTGGCAGCAACGGTAATCATTACCAATTCTTAAAAACTTCAAGGGTGATTGCAGCTAGTACTACGGCTGCAACTGCAACTGCTTCTGACACTGCAATTGCAACTTAGGGTTTTATGAAGAAACCCTAATTTTTCAAACTTCAAATTTTGAAATTCTGATTCAGGGGATAGATGCGCTGAGGTGAGGCAAGTAAGTTGGTGCAGTCAGATTTCTAAAAATCCAACTTTTACCCCTCCAAACTTGATCTGCGAATTTTTGGACTGGTGCTTCTGGTTTTCTGGTACTTCTGGTACTTCTGGTACTCTGGTTTTCTGGTTTTCTGGTACTTTGTGAAACTAAGGTTTCACTTTCCGGGAGATCTAGCCACTGAAAAGGTGCGCTGAAGGTGCCAAAATGATCCTTAAGGGAGGGTGCACTTTTCTAGATGGTTTTAGGGCTGAAATACCTCACCAACAAAAATCCTAATTTGCATGTACAGCAACAGTGACATTTTTCACTTTTCTCTTGTGAAAGATGCTCTCTATAGCTTGGCTCTGATACCATGTTAATGTTTAAGCCATTATTATAGTTCTTTTCATTTCAATGAATAACAACAACATAAGATAAGATCATTGAGAAATACACAATCACAAGAGACACATCATTTATCCTGGGAAACACTCATTGGGCTGAAAACCCATCAAAACTTCCTTATTATAGATAGCCAATACAATGCCAAGAGATAACTCAAACAAGTACAGAAATTCCTCTCCTAAAGATGTGCCTCTCTCTCTCCCTCTCTTCTCCAACTACAGCTCCAAAACTTGTCTCTCAATGAAGAAGTGAGTGTGTGTCTAAGTGAGGCACTAGCCTCCTTATTTATACAAGTCTAACACATGTGGAAGTGTCTTTTCACTGGCAGGGCCGACTTCTTCTTCAGGGTGGTTATAACCACCTTCATTACATTTTGAGGCTTCTTTAATATATTCTGGGGCCGACTTCTTTTTCTGCCTATTACAATTACATTATGACCAATCCACAAAAGGGGATTTGGTCCTTTACAGTAGCTGACATGATCAATCCACAATGGGGATTGATCCAATGAATAATATATCAAATAATAATTAGAATACACTTTGCAGTTACATTATTTCAACACTTCCCTCTGTGTTATGGTTTATTCCATGTCTATCAGTTTATTTCCTGGCACACTCCCTCTCTAGTTGATTCTCGACACGCCTCTGCAAGGTGTCACTCTATCATTTCCTTACAACCAACGTCCTTGTGTTCGACCTCTTTCACTCAATCCTCACCCGAACTGCAATAGTTTGGTATCATTCCATTGTCCAGTATCGCTCCATTCTCTGGTACAAGTTCTACCATTTAACCATGTAAACCCTAATTGTAGTGAAACCATAAATTTTCAATGGTAACATGCCTTCATTCATCGTGTGTCCAGCATGGTTACATACCTTCACTCTATGGTATTGGTATGTAAAACACGGAACATTTTATAAAGATCAAATTCTACCTTAGGCACCTAATAATCCTACAGACTCGGTTCAGTTTTGGCTTATTCTCACGTTGCTAACACCCTCACAACACTTGATTTTGGCTTATTCTCACGTTGCTAACACCCTCACGATACTTGACTTTGGCTTATTCTCACGCTACTAACACCCTCACGACGCTCGGTTTTGGTAGTTGGATATGATCTCTAGTGCATCTTCTTATGTGGTGCCATACCCAAAGGCACATATGCTCATATATCTCCTAGGTTTAGGCTTGCTTGGAAGCACTCAATAGATTTTATTGTTGGTATCTGTTCACAACACCATTCCTAGGGTTTACGCCACTCAACGTTGCTTCCACAAATAGTCGTCAACTACTGTAGTGGGAAAAACCCCCTATGGACTACACTAGGGTTCAACATGTAGGCAGAGCTAATCGTCTAAAGTCTCCTACTTTTTAACAACTACCGCAAATACACCCCACATTCATGCATAAAACATAAAGTAAAAAGATCTGGTAACTCTACCTTAAACTCTGTGTCCGATGTCGATCCTTTTACGTTCGGTTGTTCCTCGACTACAAGTCTCCTCCCAAGACTGACATGCATTCATAAGCAGACAAACAAAGAACTACAAACATGCATCTTATATATGAATTAGTGGGTTAGATGTCATAATCAAATATAAATCAAACATAAAGATTGAACACATCATATTCGGGACAGAAAAAATATTCCTTTTTATTAATCTCACAAAGTTACTTACAATGAGATCGACGACTGCTCCTTGAACCTGGTCTGGGCTCCTCTTCACCAAGCTCCAACTGCACTTCCATTTATCTTTCTCCTCTTTAGCTCTCTCTAGGGAATGGATTAGGCTTGCAATGGAGGAAAAAGGCAAGAATAAGGAATTCTGGCTCCAAACTCACAATGTGGCTACAAATTCTTGGGGTAATGGGGGAAAGTGAAATGGGAAGATTTTCATTGTTCTTCTACTTAGCTTTGGAATGAGACCCCAACACCTCCTTTTATATGACAAAAGGATGGTTATTTGGTTGGGTGACATGCTATAGGCGGTGGGATAGTTGGGAAACTACCCAATAGCCCATAATCTCAACGAATTCCTTGCAACTTTTACGATTATACATGGGTTGTAGTGGTGCAGCTAGCATACGTATGTGGGAAGTAATGGTGCATCTAGCATACATACATGGGCAGTAATGGTGCAGGGCACATACATCTTCAAAAATATGGTTTTTGAGAAGAGTTGCTCAATGATGGCTTGTCAAAAATGGTAAGTAAGATGGCATGATGCCAGGTATGCATGTATGGTGCAATTTAGGGTTATAGCATCGACCATCTATTTTCCATTTGACTCTTGAGTCCAGAGATTTCATAAATACTCTTCAAAGAAATCTAATTATGATTCTTAAAAGTTAATGCTTTGCATTCTTTACTAAATCTTTGTCTAGTTGCTTTCAAAGTTAATGCTTTGCAATCTTTACTATTACTTGGCACTCATAATAGGATGGTGCTTTGAGAGAATATGATGGTGCTTCAAGTGTAATAGATTATATTTGGTCCATATCACCATCCCCTTGTAGTCTTGATACTTCACCAAATCTGCCATTCTTACTTTAGTGCATTGCCTTATCACTGGAAAATGGCATTTCAAGTAGAAGACAATGCTTTCACTTGTATCAGCAAGTGCATTTGGACAACATAGAGGCAATAAGAGAAGACATAGAAAGCAGAAGCTTAGAGGCAGGGGGGTTGGCATAATCCCCATAAAAAATCAAATATTCATTGTACCCATTGTGGAATGAATGGGTCACATGAAGCCATTGATTGCAGAGTTTTGTGGTAGAATATTAAAGAAGAAAGATAGAGTCAAAAGGAAGAGAAAGATAGAACTCATGGACCAGCGAAAGGTAAACCACTTGTTCATTATCTTTTTTCCCATTGCAATGTAGGGTTAATTGAATATATATTTAATAATGCATTTTCTTCTTGGGTAGATGCATGGCTTCTTGACATAGGCACAACCTTCCACATGAAATATCGAAGAGATTTCTTCAAAGACTTCGATGACAATGTAGATGGCGTAGTATACTTTGCAGATAGATCAAGTCTCAAAACTTTGGGAATGGGCACCATCGGTCTTAAGCTGCTTGGACTATCAAATTTTCTTCTGCACAATGTACTTTATTTTCCTGAGTTGCAAATAAACATGTTGTCCCTTGTGCACATTAGAAAACAAGGCCACCTTGTTCATATGTTTTGCGGGAAAGTTGAAATAAGGAAGGATTTTGACAACGTGGTTTTCATGACTAGAATGGAAGATAGAAAATTGTTGAAGCTGAATGGGACATATGCCCATACACACACACTATTGCATACCTATCTCATCATGACTCAGGTATAATTCCATCTAGTCTTTTGTGGCATGCTAGATTTGGCCATATTAATTATGACAGTCTTTGTTTGTTGAGAAAGAATGGTGTTTCTGGTTTGCCTACTATTCCTAGGAAATTGAAGAAATGTGATGCTTGTATCCTTGGAAAACACAACAAACAATCATTTCATGATTCTACTTCCAGAGCATGTAGAAAAATTGCACTGTTTCATTCTGATTTGTGCGGCCCTATGCCTATTCCTTCTGCAAATGGAAACAAATATATCATGACTTTTATTAATGATTACACCAGAATGTGTTGTGTGTACTTGCTGAAAGATACAAGTTTTTGGAACATTTAAAAATTTTCATGTATGTATTCAAAATGAAGCTCGGTCTCTTATTGTCTCTCTTCGCACTAATAATGGAAGAGAATATACTTCTAATGAATTTGAAAGCTACCTCCACCAACATAGGATAAAACATCAAACCACAATTCCATACAATCCCCAACATAATGGTGTGGTTGAACGAACGAACATGACACTCCTAAATATGGTTCGTTCCATGATGTTTTTCAAGAATGTTAAATTGATGTTTTGGGATGATACAGTTCATGTCAAAAACATGTGTCCATATCATGCTCTTAAAAACAAGACTCCATATGAAATGTAGTATGGACACATTCCTTTAGTGAGGCATCTCAGGGTCTCTGGTTCCACCTGCTATGCCTTGATTCCTAAGGAGTAGAGAAGCAAGCTTGATGCAAGGAGTCGGAAGTGCATCTTCTTAGGGTACTCAAATACTACCAAGGGGTATCATCTTTACGATGAGACAAACCATAAATTTATCCTTTTTAGAGATGTGATCTTTCTTGAATCCACCAAGAAAGATGAAATTGTTGAGAGGTAGCTTGATCATCTGGATAGATTCACTCATGTAAAGACATATCATGAATTTGATGATGAGAATCCACATCTTGAAGGGGGGATCCCTATATTGGGTCAATCTTTGGAATCTCCTTATGAAGCATCATCTTCCCCACATCAAGAAGTTCCTGCCACTTCATTAGAACCCAAGGTTTAGTTAGATGATGTGATCGAGAGGATTGAAAAGTTGAGGCTTGATGAGAACTCAACACCATCTCAATCAGTTGAGCAACCTAGAATATCTCAGAAAGGTCCACCAAAATGGCTCACAAAATCACTTGAAAGTGTTCATCTTGATGAGGTTGGGAAGATAGGAACCATATTGTCCTCAAAACAAGATGGAGGTAATGTAGATAATTCAAACTCAGGTGATGTAGCTAACATGTATGTTTCATGTGATTGTGAGTTGAATTTATCTACTAACCTTGAATCGACTTCCTTTGAAGAAGCCACTTCTCATGATGAATGGAAAGAAGACATGCAGAAGGAATATGATTCTCTCATCAAGAATGGGACATGGAAGTTGGTGGATCCTCCATTTGGAACCAAACCAATCGACTACAAGGGGGTATTCAAGAACACGTGCATATTATATGGCTCACTTGACAAGCACAAAGCAAGGCTCGTGGCAAAAGGATTTGCACAAAAAGAAGGTGTTGATTATGAGGAGACTTTTTCCCCCACAGAAAAATGGGCTACCATCCGCACTCTATTTTCCATGGCAGCGCAAAATAGATGGAAATTCATCAAATGGATGTGAAAAATTCTTTCTTGAATGGAGACTTGAAAGAGAATGGGTTCATGTCTCAACCAGAAGGCTTTGTTGTGAAGGGACAATAAAATAGGGTATGCAACCTCACCAAATCCCTGTATGGATTGAAACAAGCACCATGAGCATGGTATGAAAATTTAACTGAGAATCTTCTGAAATTAAATTTCAAGCATTTCAATCTTGAAGATGCAACTTTGTTTGTCAAGAAAGTTGGAAAAGTTGTTGTATATCTTGTAGTATATGTAGGTGATATGTTGATAACAATGAACAATGAGAGATACATGCATCCATAAAGAAAGAGTTGAAGGAAGGCTTTAAGCGTTAGGGACCTAACCTCCCTAACCCCTCACGTAGGTAGAATAATATATTTCCACATAGTAAAGTCAAATATTAATAAGGCCTAGCAATAACGAAGAATAAGTCAAATGTAAGAAGACCTAATAGAAGCTTCCGCTTCTAGAAGGATCTTCCTCTAGATTGTTCTTTTGGATAGACATATTTAGTGTAAATAGGAGTAGAGGGTATGAGAAGTTTTCTCTTGGATGTTATTGTAATAGTGTTATTCTCTGTCGGAGGTTGCTCCCTCGAAGAGGCAAGTGAACATTGTTATCACTAATCAAGGTGCTCTTTCTGGTGTTATTCCAGTATTATTCTGGTATTTTTTTGGTTATATCATTGTTGTTCTTCCATTTCTATATAAAATATTTATGTTTTGCATACTATTTTATATATGGAATACTACAAGTGGTATCAGAGCACTTTCCTTGGCAGAAAATTGTGGGTTATTTTTTTCAGAGTAGAGATGTTTTTCAGCGTCTTAAAGCTACAGAGATCTTTCGTTATGCACATAAACCCGTGATCGAGGAGTCATACACGCAGGAAATACAAGTGGTAATTGAGGGCACATCTATTGGCCACCCTTGTAACCCTTGTTGGTACCCCTTCGAGTGGTAGTGCATCAAACAAAACCTGTATACGGATCAAACTAGATCTCCTGAAGCCCTCCATAGATAAATCGATCAATCGCCTGACTGTTATAGTGCCAGCGAGAACAACACTCAGGAAGATACTCTCTAGTACCTTGTGTAACACCCTGTTTCCCCCAGTCTGTAAAAATAACTATACTGGCCATGAACTATGGCAAACTCAAAAATGTGAATGTGTGGTGTGAATAGACCTTGTAAAAAGGGTCAATGAATGTGAATAATATTATGAATATATATATATATATATATATATATATATATATATATTGCAGGACTGCTGAGAGGGGATATGCTGAAAAAAGAGACCATGATGGCTGGAGAAAGGTGGTGGAAGGCACCTGGAATGGTGGCGTTAACTTCCACCGAAACCAATACCGTATTTGGACTTCACTGGCCCGGAGAACCAAGAGTGGCTCGCTGGCCCCGAATTAAATGACTCGTCGGGATTGGTAGGTAAAGGGATTCTCATGAGTAATGAGGGATGGGGGTGAACCGCCCATCCCTAGAGTCCTTAGACCTGACCACTACGAGGAAGATCGTGCCACACGCAACCTTGCCGAAAGGAGAGAAGGCAGGAAGAGTGGGCGATCAGGGGGCAGACGCGAGGGAAAGAGGAAGAGGAACTCTGGAAAAACACAGAGTGAGTGATAGCAGAGAAGAAGGAGAGTAACCTTCGTTCTCGGTCACTGGCAAACAGAGACATAGCCTCGTAGTATTGTGGTCTCAGCTCGAGGGTGGCTAGTGGTAAATTCGTTGGGAGTCGTTGAGCCTACGGTTGGGTGGAAACAAGCACCCCTCTCAGCAATTGCAATCACATCTGGTCTTATTTCTGATAAGTGTTTTTACATCTTGCATCTTGAAATTTATATGCTAACATGTATGCTCATAGTCTATGCATTTTTATGAATGGTTTGCGTATAAGACTGCCTGTGTAAGTGTTTTGATTTAGAAATGGTGGTTGCACGCTTATAATGGAAAGACTACGTATGGCTTATGTTTTATAAATCGCTATTTATACACATATTGAATTAATTCAGACTTCAAGTCTGTTCTCAGGAAATCTATACCCTTATCCATCTCAGGTAATACCTTGGATAGATCTCCCCATAGAGACACCCTTCTTAGAAATCTCACCAAGAACCTGGAAAATGATTTGAAGGCGCAAGTCTTAGTAACCCTATACGAGGAGGAATGATCCTCTTGAAATCCTGAAATAGCAGCGAAGGAATTACCGTGTTCGCTTCGCAAGAGTCGTCAAGGAGGCATTGGATGGTCAGAATTCTCCGTGGAGAATTCACGAAGTCCCGAGAGCCATCAGATCTTGCAGAGGAGCAAGGGAATTACGGTAAGCCTATTTTCAAGTTTTAAGTTCGGAAGAAATTGGACCGTAGGATCTGATTCGACAAGAACCATTGGATCACTCGCGTAATCTCATTTCATGGATTCGCAAGTTGAAGGGTAAAAACCCTTGCCTCAAGATTCGCGAGGTCGCGAAAGGCAAAGTCCCGAAGGGGTGAAAGGATTTGTGTGAGCCAGTTATTGGTGAAGTGCATCGAAACTCGGTATTTTGGGGTTTCGTGGGTTGAAGAACTGAAATTTTAGCATCAGGATTCGCGAAGTCACGAAGTCCGAAACTCCAAAAAGGTGGGAAGTTCCGTTGTGGGACCCGCGTTGACGATGTGTCAGAATTTCGTCATTTTGGCATATCGACGGATCAGAGGTCGAGACTTTTGTCCCGAAAGTCCCAAAGTCACGAGTTACGATAAGGAGTAGCGAGGAGTTCAGGATCTCGGCACTTCGGGTGTCGGGATACAAAGAAGGTAGTGCTTCGGGAAGTGAAGTCGTGAAGCGTTGAAGCTGGGGACGAGGGACACGTGGTAGAACCGCAAGGTGGGCCCGTGCGATAAATAGGTGGACATGTGTCACCTAGTGAAAGGAGTCAACACCTGTTGACCTCTCACGTCTTGGGGATTCATGAGATAAGGGAGAGAGAGTTCAACCCTTCGAATTGCGAAGTCGTGAGTAGCGAGAACATGAGAGAGAAAGCTAACATCGCTTCTCAAGGTTTCGTGAAGGGAAGGTGCTAAGGTTGGAGGCCACAACTTGTGAAGTGGCAAAGTCATGAGAAGATCAGGACCGTCCATCTGAGGAGGACAGGTGGCAGAGATCGAGGGACCTCATGAACTCGGAGGTTCCCAAGGTGAGAGCCCAGGAGTTGGGTGCTCCAGGTCGTGAGTGGTGAAATCGCGAGGAGCAAGGATAGTCGTTGGATCTAGGCCAAGGGAGAACCGTTGGATCAGGAGCTTCATCGCATGCATCGCGCCTTTGGAGGTTCGGAGGTTGAGAAAACCTCTTCTCGACATCAAATGTCGTGAAGTGTCGAGAGCCAAGGCACGAGTGTGGGCACGTAGTAGAACCACAAGGTGGGGCCCACGTGGTTGACAGGTAGACACGCGTCATCTGGGGAGAAGGAGTCAACACTCCGTTGACTTCTCGTGTCTTGGGGATTCGTGAGATACGAGCACGGGAGCTCGACGCTACAACTCGTGAAGTGGCGAGTTGCAAGAAGTGTGAAAGGAAGGTCAACCCTCGCTGACTTCCAAGTTTTGGAGATTCGCATGGGAAGAGCACGGAGGTTCAACCCTTCGACTTGCGAAGTCGCGAGTTGCGATGGGGGATAGTGTTTAGCCTTGCTGGTGGTCACGCGTGGAGGGCACTGATAGAAGGGAGCTATACCCATTTCATGATCTCGGGTATCGCGAGATTGGAAAGGAGGAGTCGAGAGATTTGACTCGCGAACTCGAGAGATGGTGAGTTGCGCGCCTTTGGGAATAGGCCCTGGGTCATAGTGTTGTGTTCTCTTGGGAGTCATGGAGATCGCGCCTAGTGTTGTTCGCATAGGGGAGCTTCCAAAAGGACCTGTAGATCAATTGGAAGGAGATTCCAGCTAGGAATCAAAAGAATTTGTTTCGGCTCATAAAATAAACTGAACTATCGTTAAGTCTGGGAGGTTGGGTAGAGACTCTGTCGAGGCAGAGGTGGTGTCTACAGCCTATGCTAAGCCCCATAGGGTCTCGTGGATTTTGTTCCTTGAGAAAAGGTGAAAAATATATTACACGCAGTGGGTATGTGACAAATTGGCATCAGAGCATGGTTACAACACTTGGCCTGATTGGGCTCATGAACAGGTTGCGCAGAGGCTTCGTTCGGAACACTCCAAAAAAAAAAGAGTAAACCCCCTTGTCTTAACCTTCCTAATCAAAATACGAAGTTAAGAATGAAAAACCCTTATTGTGTGTGTGTACATGAAAAAATATGAATTATGTACTGGCTATAAATAAATATAAATATTGACTAACAACCAGCGTTTTTCCTTTTGCACACAAGCGGAAGATCAACCGCGGAAAATTATCAACTCATAGTATGGTGACTCACCAAGAAGTGGGAGAAGGCTCCCACAATAGAGATGAAGAGTCTGATGAAAGGAGGGTAGCAGGGACCCCTCTTGGTCTAGCCAAGACTGTGAGGAGCCACATGGTCGAATTACAAAGCTGTAAGGCCGACAATGAAAGGATGATGAAAGAACAAGAAAAGCAAACAGAAATTAACGCAGTTTTATTGCAGAGTTTATCCAATCTACAAAGACAAATGCAGCATGAACCTAAAACTCAGAAACATGGTCATATCAGTGGTCACACTGAGAGGAGCACCTCGAAAAAGATCCACCCCAGAGGTAAAGGACAAGCGTCGGATGTTTTCTCTAAGAAGGAAGCTGGTGATTCGGAGGGCTCTTATAGCAGCAGAACCAGTTCCTATTCCCGAAAGAAACAGAAGAAGCAAAAGCCTTCCAAAGGTTGAAAATTCGAAGAATTTAGAAAATCCAAACCACCCTCCTTCAACGGTGAAATAAAGAAGGGAGAGGAAGCAGAGGCCTGGCTGCTTGGACTAAAGAAGTAATTCAGAGTCCATGACTTTTCAGAAAATATGAAGGCCTAAGTGGCCACCTTCAACTTGAACAAAAAGGCTTCCATTTGGTGGGAAGACCTTAAGAATGTGAAAGGGGTTTGCGAAGAGGACCTGTCTTGGGAACGGTTTGAGAAATACTTCCGGAAGAAGTATCTATCGGAAAAATATTTCGACAAAAAGACTAAAGAGTTTTATGAACTCAAACTGGGACAACTCACTATAGAATAATATGTTAACAAATTCCTCGATTTGTTGAGGTATGTACCCTATATCAAGGTGGAAAAGGCAAAGGTGCAACGCTTCATCAGTGGACTACCTAAGGAATATCGGAATAGAATTGAATATGATGAGCCAAATACTCTAGAAGGCACTATTCGAAAGGAAACCTACTGTCATGAATAGTTTGGGCATCGAGCAGAACCTCGCGAAGGATGGAAACAGAAGAATAGTTCAAGATTTCAGAAAAAGGGGATTAAATCCCCAGGATTTAAGAACTATAAGAAGAACCCAAGAATGAGCTTCCCATCCCGGAGTATGCACCAGCAGAATTTTCCCTCCTTGAGCGGAAATAAAACTTCTGGACCCATATCAGGGAAGACTGATAACCCAAAAAGAGAACCTCTGAAATGTTAGGGTTGCGGAGAAGAACATCTCCTGAGAGACTGTCCACACCGACAACATAATAGTCGGAGGATTTATAACATCCAAGAAGCCACTACCGTCAATGATGTGTCTAGGAGTGTGCCACAAATTTATGCAGCCTTGGATAATAACCAAGCCGACCACCAAGCTTCAGTAGTGGAAATAGAAGGTATGATTTCCAACCATCTAATGTCTGTTTTAATTGACCCTGGTTCAAATTTGAGTTATATAGCCCCTAAAGCTGTTGATAAGTGTAAACTACAGCCACAAAAATATACCAATCCATGGTTGGTACAGTTGGCCACTGGCACCAAAAGAAGGGTAGTAGAGGTTATACCAGCCTGCCAATTGATGTTGGGTAAATTCCCCACCCAAAAAAGCCTTAACTTACTACCCTTGGGATCATATGATCTGTTGATTGGTATGGACTGGCTAGCCGCCCATAAAGCCAGATTAGACTGTTACCACAAAACCTTAGAATGTGTAAGTAAAGAAGGGAAAAAGATAACCCTTCAAGGGATCCGAAAACCTATTTCGGTGAGACAAATAGCAGCTCTGCAAATGAGAAAGTATTGCCGAAAGGGATGTCCCCTATATGAAATACAGGTGTTGAAAACAATCGAAGGTGACAAACCAAGCCTTGACGATCACCCTATCCTGAGAGAACACAGAGATGTGTTTCTGGAAGAGGTATCGGGTTTACCTACGAGAAGGGACATAGACTTCTCAATAGAACTTGCACCAGGAGCGGTGTCGGTGTCTAGGACACCCTACCAGATGAGCACAGCCGAGTTAGTTGAAATCAAGTTGCAATTAAAAGAAATGATGGATAAGGGCTATATTCGGCCTAGCGTGTCTCCATGGGGAGAACCAATCCTCTTCGTGAAAAAGAAGGACGGTACCCTTAGACTGTGTATAGATTATAGGAAACTCAATAAGGTAACTATAAAGAACAAGTACCCCTTGCCCAGGATCGATGACCTGTTCGATCAATTGGGGGGTGCATCTATGATCCGTAAGATCTCACTTATGTGCATTAAAAAATTTTATGAATGCTAAGAATGAGTTTGCTTCAACATGAAATAACATTTAACATGTAGATGGAAACTGTAATCTGAAATGTAAAGCAACTGAACATAAATGAGAAAATAGAAAGATGAAACACAGTAAAAGAGAGTCACAAAACGCTGAAATTGTTAACGGAGTTCACCCCCTTCTCTGGGCTACGTCTCTGGGTCCCTCTCCAATGGGTACAGATCCAATATTAGCTTCAAAATGGTACAAAAATGGCTGGAATCAACTTTAGCAACAACTGTAAAACGTAAAGTTGTGCAAAGCCTTCAAGACTACTCTGTAAATTACAATTGGGTTTCAAGAGCAAGAAAACCATACTAGAATAGAGACTAGTCGACTAGAACAGCATCAACATCTGGTCAAATTTACAGCTAGCAAAAAACTCTCCCCCTGCGTACTGGCTGAACAATGGCTATATAGCTTATAGCTCCATCCCGATTATGTTCCTCGTGCATTAGTTCCAACTGCGAAATTCCCATCAAGCAATAGAAAGATACTTGAACGTGGCTAAAACTCCTTGAAATGTGGCTAGATTCTTGTTTTATTCAAGCGTTCAGTGGGAGGTTCGTCCACGGGTTCGACTCGTTTTAGTATAACAGACGTAACAGACGGTATCTTTTCCATTATGGTTTTAACCATATGTTACCCACCAATCGTTACAACAGTTTAAACTGCCAGAGCTAAACCATATGATAAATGGAACTCCGCCTACTAAATGTTACAATTCAGTACGAATCCCACTATATAACAAAGTTGTTCCAACTATCAGATCCGCCAAGACAGAACCATATAAATGTTACCACTAAACCGTATAAAACCCTACCCAATGTAATAGCACTAGCCAAGTCAAAACTCCGCTAAAAGTCCCACCAGCTGAGACCGCGCACCCTTAGCATATATGTGTACCATTGCAACACATCGGGTCCATAAACTTTGGTTATAATATATATATATATATATATATATATATATATATATATATATATATGTGACAAAGCTTAGACATAAGTCAATTCATGGGGCAAGTAACATATGCTAAGAAACTTAGTCCTTGGAACATGTGACGAAGTATGGAACATTTGTAAGCATAGTAGATGTTTTCCATATAATTTTGGACCATATAATAATAACCATTGTACCATTGGATCAGTATATACTTTTGAAGATGAATAACCCTTCAGATCATTCCTCCCCATTGGAGAGCTTTTGGACCACCAAAATCCTGAATTATTCAGCAAGTAAGTGAGGGTACAACTCCCTCACTTTTCTAATCTCCATCCATCTTGCCTTGCTAGGATGCATGCCTTTAAGCCCCACTCAAAGGTACTCAGCATTCCCTCTTCGTGAAGTCCTTATATTTCTGTCAAGAATAACATCATCCTGCAACTCTTTCATATATTCAGGTGCCATATCATCAACTGAAGGAATCTGTATGTTAGTTTCCTCATCCATGATCATAGGAGGCTCATACAGTTTAAGATTCTCAACATTGACAACTGAATAAATTTGCATGTATGGAGGTAAATTCAAGCGAAAATCATTAGTACCGATCTTTTCCAGAATATTAAAAGGACCATACCTGATAGGCTTAATCTTTTTACCTTCACCTTTCAGTCTTTCTTTGGTAATATGTAACCAAACTCGGTCTCCAACCTGAAATTTATGATCAACCCGATGCTTGTCATGCCTGGCTTTGTACTTGGCCTGGCTCTTCTCCAATTGTTCCTGTACTACTTGCTGTACCGCTTGGATTCTCTGAATGAACTTTAAAGCTTTGTCTGCATCATGATGTCCATCCACTTCATCTTTGCCAAAAGAGAAGTCCATCGGTGTTTTAGGCAGATAACCAAAACATGTTTCAAAAGGAGATTTATTCGTGGAAGAATGAATTGCATGATTGTAAGCATGTTGTATATACGACAACTACTCAACCCATAGTTTAGGATGTTTACTACAATAGCCTCTGAGCAGCTGAACCACTGTTCTGTTCACTACCTCTATTTTCCCATCAGTTTGTGGATGAAAAGTTGTACTTTTCTTCAGTTTAGTATCCATGAGCTCCCATAATGTTGACCAGAATTCTCCCAAGAACTGGGAATCCCGATCAGAAACAATAGACATAGGTAGCCCGAAATGTACCCAAACATTCTGAAAGAAAAGATGAGTTGTTTGTTCAGCAGTGATATGCTTATTACATGGCATCAAGATACACATTTTGTTGAATCTGTCCACAACAACATACAGGTAATCATGCCCTTTTCTAGACATAGGTAGTCCTCCGACAAAGTCCATAGAAATGCTTTCCCAGGGACGAGAAGAAACTGGAAGAGGTGTGTATAGACCCAATTTCCGATTGCTGGGCTTGCTTGTGGCACGCATAACACATCCTCGTATGTACTTAGCTACAGTCTCTTGCATCTGAGGCCAATAATAGTGATTATGTAACACAAACAATGTTTTACTTACTCCAAAATGTCCTGCAATCAACGAACCGTGTGCTTCTCGAATCACATGCGCTCTCTCTTTTTCTGGAATACACAGTTTACCGAGATGATACAGGAGTTGACCATGCACATAATAGTTCTTTTCCTGTTTACCATGTTTCAGTGATGCATGTACTTTTTGAAAATCTTTATCTTCAGCATACTGTTCGATATAACTTTCATGTGTTAACGAGTTGTTCTGAAGAATGATTGAAGCATTTGTAGGTGGCCTTGATAACATGTCTGCTACTTTATTGTGAATCCCCTTTTTATATTTAATTACAAGATGAAACTACTGTAAAAATCCCATCCAACGTAAATGACGACTTTGTTGTACCTTAGTTTGAGATTGTAAATATTGAAGTGGTTGATGATCAATATGTATAATCGTTTCTTTACCCATTAAGTAATGTTTCCACTTCTTTACACTCTGTACTAAAGAATACAATTATTTATCATAAGTCAAATAGTTACTTACCGCAGTAGAGAACGTTTCTGAATGGTAACAGACTGGCTTCCTCCCTTGCATCAAAACGGCTCCCATGGCAAAACCACTTGCATCTGTTTCGATTTCAAAAGGCTGTTGTAAATCTGACAACGTCAGAACTGGGGCTGTGCTAATATTTTCCTTCAAAGTGTCTAAGGCTCTCTGGTGCTTGCCTCCCCACTGGAAAATTGCTTTAACACATGTAACGATGCAACTATAGACGAAAACCCAGAAATGAATTTTCTCCAATACTGGACCGCGCCCAGGAAACTTTTGATTTATGTAACAGTGTTAGGTCGTGGCCAGTTTACAATGACAGCTACTTTGGCTGGGTCCACGCACAGGTGGCCTCCACCAATTATATGGCCTAGATATACTAACGAGGTTTTAGCAAACTCACATTTTGACATCTTAACATAAAGCTTCTCGTTCCTCAGTACATCTAAAACCTTCTTCACATGTAAAATGTTCTACGCCCAAGTTTTGCTAAACACAAGGATATCATCCAAGTATACGATTACAAAATCATCAATAAAAGGGAAAAAAACATCATTCATGACCCGCATAAAAGTAGCAGGTGCGTTGCATAACCCGAAAGGCATTACAAGCCATTCATACAAACCCTGTTTCGTTTTAAAAGATGTTTTCCAATCATCATTCTCAGCTACACGGATTTGATGATACCCACTACACAGATCTAATTTAGTAAAGTAAATTGCATGTTTTAATTGGTCCAGCAAATCATCAATACGAGGAAAAGGATACCAGTTCTTAATGGTGATTTTGTTAAGGGCCCTGTAGTTAATGCACATTTGCCAAGACCCTTCCTTCTTTGGAACTAAGACTATAGGAGAGCCACAGGGAGAAGTGCTTGGCCGAATGACCCCCTTCTCAATCAGCTCCTGAACTTACTTCTTCATTTCCTCATTCTACATAACAGACATCCGATACATGGCTATGTTCGGAAGTGGCACATCCTGCTGCAACTGTATCTCATGTTGAATCTCTCTCTTTGGTAGTAACCCCTTTGGATCATGAAACAAATCATCATACTCTGAAATGATTTCAATCAATTCATATTTATGTTTAGGATCACACCCTTCAAAAGATTTAGAGATCTCATCATTCTTTACCTTAACCATCATTAACACAAAATTCTTACTAGCATTTACCAGCCTCTTCATTTGTCCTGCAGAAACTATTGCTAGATTCGTTCTTGTCTTATGTGCTCGTACAATATATTCCATACCATCTTTAAAAATATGATACTTATTCTTCTCTCTATAAAATACTTCTTTACGGTCATACAAATATGGACTCCCAAGTACATTCCCACAAATGTCAAGTGGTACTACATCTAGTTCTACCTCATCCATGAACTTTCCAGTAATTGCAAACTTCAATACACATTTCTTTGTGACTTGCAATTGTGTATCATTAGTAACCCAACCAAGAGGATAGGGTTTTTCATGA
>ML799636.1:275848-288266 GCA_009831015.1 Picea engelmannii
GCTCATAGTCTGTGCAGTTTTATGAATGGTTTGTGTATAAGACTGCCTGTGTAAGTGTTTTGATTTAGAAATGGTGGTTGCACGCTTATAATGGAAAGACTATGTATGGCTTATGTTTTATAAATCGCTATTTATACACATATTGAATTAATTCAGACTTCAAGTCTGTTCTCAGGAAATCTATACCCTTATTCGTCTTAGGTAAATACACTGGATAGATCTCCCCATAGAGACACCCTTCTTAGAAATCTCACCAAGAACCTGGAAAAAGATTTGAAGGCGCAAGTCTTAGTAACCCTGTACGAGGAGGAATGATCCTCTTGAAATCTTGAAATAGCAGCGAAGGAATTACCGTGTTCGCTTCACAAGAGTCATCAAGGAGGCATTGGACGGTCGGAATTCTCCGTGGAGAATTCGCGAAGTGCCGAGAGCCGTCAGATCTTATAGAGGAGCAGGGGAGTTACGGTAAGCCTATTTTCAAGTTTTAAGTTCGGGAGAAATTGGACCGTAGGATCTGAGTCGACAAGAACCGTTGGATCACTCGCGTAATCTCATTTCGTGGATTTGTGAGTTGAAGGGTTAAAACCCTTGCCTCAAGATTCGCGAGGTCGCGAAAGGTGAAGTCCCAAAGGGGCGAAAGGATTTGTGTGAGCCAGTTATTGGTGAAGTGCATCGAAACTCGGTATTTCAAGGTTTCATGGGTTGAAGAACCGAAAGTTTAGCATCAGGATTCATGAAGTCACGAAGTCTGAAACTCCAAAAAACCAGGAAGTTCCATTGTGGGACCCGCATTGACGACATGTCGAAATTTCGACATTTCGGCATATCGGCGGATAGGAGGTCGAGACTTTTGTCCCGAAAGTCCCAAAGTCACGAGTTGCAATAAGGAGTAGCCCCTTTGGGAATAGGCCCTGGGTCATAGCGCTGTGGTCGCTTGGGAGTCATGGAGCTCGCACCTAGTGTTGTTCGCACAGGGGAGCTTCCAAAAGGACCTATGGATCGATTGGAAGGAGATTCCAGCTGGGAATCAAAAGAAATTGTTTCGACTCATAAAAGAAACTGAACTATCCTTAAGATCGGGAGGTTGCACAGAGACTCTGTCGAGGCATAGGTGGCGTCTGTAACCTATGCTAAGCCCTGTAGGGTCTCGAGGATTCTATTCCTTGAGAAAAGGAAAAAAATCTATTACGCACAGCGGGTATGTGACACCTGGGTAGTCAGATAGTATGGCTAAGGGCATGAAAAATCTCCTCAAAAAAGGTCATTTTGGCATTATTGCATAACTCCATGCCATTCAATCCATTGAGACACCCTTCGTGTCACAAGACCTCCAATACATCCTTTCCAAACATCAAGTTGTTTTTTCCAGTCCCCATGGACTTCCTCCTTCCCGCGATGTTCATGATCATTCCATTCCCCTTGTCCCTGACATCCTTCCTCCCAATGTTCATCTCTATCGTCATCCCTTTTCCCAGAAAAATGAAATTGACAAAAATGTTCAAGAATTGCTCACCGTAGGTGTTATCCGTCCTAGTACAAGCCCCTACTCTTCTCCTATGGTCATGGTACTTAAGAAAGAAGGCTCTTGGTGCATGTGTCCTAACTTCCACGCCCTCAACAATCTCACCATCAAAGACAAATTTCCCATTCCTATCATTGACGACCTCTTAGATGAATTGAGTGGTGTCCAGTTCTTTACTAAACTTGATCTTCATTCTGGCTACCACCAGATACGTATGAATGAGGAAGACATTTCTAAGACTGCATTTCAAACTCATGAGGGCCGCTATGAGTTTTTGGTCATGCCCTTTGGCTTGTGTAATGCTCCCTCCACTTTCCAAAGCCTCATGAATCATGTATTTTGTCCTTTTCTCCGTCATTTTGTCTTAGTTTTCTTTGATGATATCCTCATCTATAGTAAAACCTGGAAATCCCATCTTGCTCATGTGAATAGAGTTCTACATCTACTCTCCCAGCACCAACTTTTCCTCAAACAATCTAAATGTGCTTTCGGAGCCTCGAAATTCGAGTACTTGGGTCATATTGTTGGCAAGGTAAGTGTCAGGGTGGATCCTAAAAATATTGAACCTATGCAGGATTGGCCTCGCCCAAAGAATCTCAAAAGCTTGCGTGGATTTCACTTGGACTCCCGTAGTTGATCAGGTCTTTCAAACCTTGAAGGTGACCATGTGCACCACTCTGGTCTTGGCCCTTCCTGATTTCACAAAGACCTTTGTCCTGGAATGTGATGCTTCTGGGAGAGGAATTGGTGTAGTCCTTATGCAAGATGGTCGGCCTTTGGCCATTACCAGTAAACAACTGTCAGAGCAACATTTGGGCAAATAAATCTATGAAAAGGAAATGTTGGCTATTCTGCATGTAATGGATCTTTGGCGCCCTTATCTATTGGGGCAACACTTCCAAATTAAGACATATCATCAAAGCCTCAAGTATTTTCCAGAACAACAAAAATGGGTGACTAATCTCTTTGCATATGATTATGAGATCATTTACAAGAAAGGCAAAGACAATGTGGTTGTTGATGTACTTTCAAGAAAATATGAATATGAAAGGTCCCTTTTTTCCCTCTCCTTCATTGTACCAGATTGGATCCAAGTTATTCACCAGGAATGGCTACACGATCCCAAATTTTTGCATCTGATCCAACAATTGCAAGCCAATTCTCCAGTTTCGTCAAGGTACTCTTGACATAATGATGAGATTCTCTACAAAGGCCATTTGTATTTAAGTAAACAATTACAACTTAAATCCACGGTACTTTTTGAGCTTCATGCTACACCCACAACTGGGCACTCAGGGTTTACCAAAACCTATGATCAAGTCAAACGTTCTTTTTTCTGGGATGGTATGAAACACGATGTTCACAATTTTGTGTCAGAATGTGATGTTTTTCAACACAAAAAGGGAGAAACTGTCAAATCTCCTGGCACACTACAACCGCTTCCGATTCCACCTGCTATTTGGAGGGATATCTCTATGGATTTTATTGTGGTCTTACCTAAATCGAGCAATAAATCAGTCATCATGGTGGTCGTTGATCGTCTTTCCAAGTATGCTCATTTATGTTCTCTTGAACACCCATTTATAGCCTCCGTTGTGGCTCAACTTTTCATGGATCAGGTCTTCAAGCTTCATGACATGCCTCATTCTATTGTTTCTGATCAAGACCCCACTTTCACCAGCAATTTTTGGCAAGAACTGTTTAGGCTACATGGCACCCAATTGCATCTTAGCAAAACTTATCATTCCCAGACTAATGGTCAAACTGAAGTTGTCAACAAATGTTTGGAAACATATTTGAGGTGTTTTGCATCGGAAAGGAAAAATCAGTGGGCTCAATGGTTACCACTTGTTGAATGGTGGTACAACACTTCTTACCATACAACTACCCACATGACTCCTTTTGAAGCAGTATATGGAAAAAATTCACCTTCAGTTCTCTCATATCTGCCAGGTGTCTTGAAGGTCCAGATGGTTGACTAAACAATTACAGTTTGAGAGGCTATTCTCCGTACCCTCAAAGAGAATTTGATCATGGCCCAGAATTGCACAAAGCAACAGGCAAATCAAGGTCACTCTGAATGTCAATTTGTTGAAGGAGACCAGGTGTTTCTTTGACTGCAACCTTATAAGCAAACTTCCCTCAAGGCTGACCATTATCAGAAACTAGTGCCCAAATTTTATGGTCCTTGTACCATTTTCAAGTGTTTGGGACATGTGGCCTATCAGTTAGCTTGGCCTAGTCATTCTAAGCTACATCCATCTTTTCATGTCTCATGCTTAAAGAAGGTGATTGGAACTAAGTGCCAAACTCAAACCAGCCTTCCCGAGTTGGATAAAGAAGGCTCCATCTTTTTGTAGCCACAAGCAGTTTTGGACCAGCGTGAGTATCGTCTACGTCAGTGCACCATCAAGGAAGTGTTAGTCTAATGGAAAGATACAACTCCATCAGATGCCACTTGGGAACCAGCTACCATTCTGCAACAATTTCCTCATCTCGAGCCTTGATGACAAGGTTGTGTTTAAGGGGGAGGACATGTTAAGGACCTAACCTCCCTAACCCCTCACGTAGGTAGAATAATATATTTCCACGTAATAAAGGCCAATATTAATGATCCAGGGGATCAAAATATGCTAAAAAATAAAAGTGCTCAAAATTTCTTCAAAATAGATGTGTACGTAGGCCTTGTCCTCAAGATCCCAACGCAACTTAAACGGGTTCAAACAGACGTCGTATGAGTGAGATATTTTGTTTTGTCCGCTTTGCTAAATAGACAAAAATTTGTTGACTATACAGTCCGTACAGTGCTGACGTGGCATGTATGTATTGATGACATGGTAGTTGACTGTACTAACATGTGGTAGGGTGATGTGGGTTGTTGACATGGCATGGTCATACTGCTGACGTGGCACCTAACCATACCGACACGTGGTAGGAGGTCGTACTGACAAGTGGAAGTTGTTGATGTGGCATAGGTTGACATGGAAAAGTACCGGGCAAGACACATGTCAGTTGTTGAGTTGTCATATGGTGATGTGGCAGAGTTGTGGACCAATTGAATGGTGCCACGTGGCACCCCCTCCAATGCATAAAATGTTGGTTTGTGTTTGCGGGGGGGGGCGAACCCATGACCTCCGTGGACATGTGGAAGACTTGGCAGGGGTTGGGCTACCAGCCCACCCACACTTTAGTTCTTAACTATATGGCACAAACAATATATATAAATTGCATTACAGTTTAAGTTTGGCAGGGTCCAGGTCGGGGCTAAGCCCCAACCCTTGGTTGCGGCCTTTTCCACATGACCTTTACCATAAAACCTTGCCACTCAAACTTTTAGTGCAGAAACTCTCCATATTATAGCCCTTGGTCACACTGCCTTTACCATATGACCGCGACGTGAACCTACCAATGGTTAGGTTCTGTCAGGTGCTAAACTTTCGGTCGATGCTTGGCCACATGGGCCACGCGAGCACTACCTCCATCAGGAAAAGGGGCCAGCGCACTAACAGTGCGACAATTTGTTGGATTTTGCAAGAAGGTGCATGTGCTAGGTTTTTGGAATGGAAAACACCCGTGAACTAGATTTAGTCAATCTGGGTGTGTTTTGGCGAGCAGAGACAACAAAGAATTGGGAGAAACTACCAGGGAGTGATTCCAACTCAGTATTTGGCCAAACCAGGTGCAGGAAGAGCCCAACTAGGGGTTTTTGGACATTCTGGAGCCATTGGAGACATCCATTTCTCATTCTGAGCATTGTAAATCATTGATTTTGACACTTTGAGCATTAAAGAAAAAGATCCATTGGAAGTTGGACCAGGAGATGTAGCCCAAGAGAGGGGTGAACTCCTTTATCATTTTGTTGTGTTAATGTGTGTATTTTGATGGTTGTTTATGATTGTTTATGCCGCTCATTATTAAGTAAAAAACTCATTAATATTTATGTTTTTTTAACTTGATCTTATTACCCAAGTACATACCATTTCACTTGCAATTTTTAAGAGATTCAAGCCTTTGCATTTTCAGATCAAGTTGGTATCAGAGCATAGGTTTTTGAAGGTTTGATTGTTTGCAAGTGTTTGTTTTCTAATGTTTACAAGGTTGAAGCTCACAATAGGAGAAGGTCAACTTGGAAATCCAAGTTCTCAACTATCAAGAAGGAGAACTACATAATCACCTCAAGCTTCAAGGATATATTCACCAAGTATGGCTCATGAGGAGAGTCATGAAACTCTTACTTCAGAGGATGAAACTTTCAAAAAAGCTTTCTATGATATGATAGAGATGGTGAAAGTTTTATTTGAAGAAAGAAATGCAATATTACAAGGTGAAAGCTCAAACCCTCCAAAGGGTAATGGAGATAGTGGTGATCAATATCCAAAGGGAAATGGAGGGAATGGTGATTCTCCACCTCCTTCACCTCCATCTTCCACCTCTTCTACCATTTCACAACCACCTTCAAATTCTTCAAAATAACATGTTAAAATTCCTCTATAGACTTCTTTTCTTAAGCTTGATATTAAGTTTGAATTACCTATGTACAATGGAGAGGTAAATGCTGAGAAATTGGATAACTAGATTCGTCATATTGAAGTTTATTGTAGGATACAAAGGATTAAAGATGATGAAACTAAGATTCATCTTTCTTCTCTAAGATTGGACAATGCAACACTCATTTGTTGGGGAGACAAAACTCAAGAGGACATGAAGAAACATGGTAAAGTTTTATCCTCTTGGAATGATTTTATTGTTGCAATTAAAAGACAATTTTATCCATTAGCATACATGCAAAAAGCTATTATGGATTGGAAAAACTTTAGACAAACTAAAGGGAAAAGTGTTCAAAGCTACACTCAAGAATTTAGAAGAAGAGATTTGACTTTGGGTATAGATTTGTCTTCTCAATAAATCTTACTCAAATATATTAGAGGATTGCATAGCTACTTGAGGCACACAATACTTATGTTTAACTCTACAAGTCTAGATGAAGTTTGTGTACAAACAACTCATTTGGAAGCAAAAAGGAGGAATGAACCTCAAGAGGGTAGAAAGAAACCTTTTGTTCATGGAGACAAAAGAAAGAAGAAGTTCAAGGGAAATGGAAGAAATAATGCTTGAGTCAAGAAAGAGGGAGAGAAACTAACATGTAAACATTTTTGAAAAGGTGGCCATGATGAAGACCATTGTTGGAAACTTCATCCTGAAAAGAGACCCAAAAAGTTTAGCCATAAGGGGAAACCAAAGACTACTCCAACCGTACAACATGATTTAGGTTTTGATTCAGGTGATGAAACAAAGATTACGTCCATGGGTTTTAAAGGTAAGGATTCTATTGCAAGTACTAGTTCTTCAAGTAGTAGTAGCCTCAATGAAACTCAACTTGAAAAAGAAAGAATAGAGCTTTTCCACATAAGGGTGATTTCAAAGCATACCAAGATAGATACTCTTTTTTATACTCGATCTCAAGCAAACCTCATATATGAAGACACTATCAAGAAAATAAAATTGGAAACTACTTCACATCCTAAACCATACCCTCTAGGATGGATATGTGACAATGCCAAATTGCATGTGACAAGAAGGTGTAAACTTAGATTTTCCATCACTGAAAATTTTATAGATGAGGTAGAGCTTGATGTTATTCCTTTGGATATTTGTGGTATTGTGTTGGGAAACCCATACTTATATGATAGGAGAGAAATCTTTCATCGTCATGAGAACAAGTATGATTTGTTTAAAAATGGAGTTGAGTACATTGTTAGAGCACATACAAAGAAGTTGAATTTGTCACTTCTAAATGCTAGACAAATGAAGACATTAGTCAATGCTAGTAAGAATTTTGTCCTCTTGATGATCAAACACAAAGACAATGTTGAAAAAAAAAATTTCCAAGGTTGTGATTCAAAGTTGAAATATGATTTATATGAGGTTGTTAACCAATATGATGAGATGTTTCAGGAACCAAAGGGATTGCCTCCAAAAAGGGCTATCCAACATGAGATACAATTGCAACAATATTGTCCTCTTCCAAACATTGGTATGCACAGGATGTCCATCATGGAGAATGTTGAAATTAAAAAACAAATCCAAGATTTGCTTGACAAAGGGGTCATCATGCCAAGCAGATCGCCATGTGGATCACCAATTGTTTTAGTGCCAAATAAATATGGTACATGGTGCATGTGTGTAGATTTCAGGGCCTTGAACTAGATTATGATTAGGATTGTTGAAGGAGACACTTGGAAGACAACTTTCAAAACAAAACAAGGTTTGTTTGAGTGGATGGTAATGCCATTTGGACTTTGCAATGTTCCTGCTACATTCATGGGAGTCATGAATGATGTTTTAAGGCCTTTTCTTGATGATTGCGTGATTTTCTACTTGGATGACATTTTGATATTTAGAAAATCTCGTGAAAATCATGTTATGCATGTAAAGAAAGTTATGGATGTCTTAAAGAAAGAAATTTTTTTTTTGAATATGTTTAAATGTGAGTTTGGAAAGACCTCACTTGTTTACTTGGGGCATATTGTTGGAGGAGGAGAACACAAAATTGATCCTACCAAGGTCAAAGTCATTTTGGATTGGCCAAAGCCCAACAATGTGATAGAGGTAAGAATCTTTTTGGGAGCAGCCCAATATTGGAGAAAGTTTATTGCTAACTTCTCTTCAATTGCAGCTCCATTACATGGAGTGACAAGCATCAAACAAGTTTTCCAATGGGGAGACAAGCAACAAAAAGAATTTGATGCATTGAAGGAGAAGATTAGTTCAACTCCAGTTCTAGCACTTCCAAATCTGAAACAATCGTTTGAGATCCAAACATATGCAAGCAATTATGCAATGGGAGCAGTCTTGTTGCAACATGGTAAGCCCATTTGTTTTCATTCTGAAACTTTTAATGGTGTTGTGATTAACTATCCTACTTATGATAAGGAGTTGTATGCATTGTTGAAAAGTGTGAAAAAATGGAAACATTATTTGTTGGGAAAAGAAACTATCATTCACACAGATCATCAACCATTGCAATACTTACAATCACAAACAAAGCTATAGCAAGCAAGGCACTTCAGATTGGTGGGTTTTCTACAACAATTCCACTTGGTTATAAGTATAAAAAAGGCATTTATAACAAAGTTGTTGATATTCTTTCTAGGCCTATTGTTAGAGCTTCAGTTATTCTTAAGCATAATTCTATCATGCATGAGAGCTATGTTGAACAATATGCTTTAGATGTTGATTTTAAAGAGGTTATGCAACTTTGTGTTATTCTAACCAAGTTGAGGAATTGGATTACCATGTGCATGATAATCTTTTGTATCATCTTGGCAAGCTATGTATTCCACAGGGTGAAAGAGTCAACATCATAAGGGAAGCTCATTCTTCTCTTATTGTTGGCCACTTTGGTGTAGGCAGGACAATGGCTAATTTGCAAAGGTATTGCTATTGGCCTAAAATGAATGAAAGTGTTTCAAGATATGTAAGAGGATGTTCTTTATGTGCTACAAGAAAGCCTAACAATAGAAAGTTGGGTTTGTATACTCCACTTCTGGTTCCTTCTCGTCCTTGGGAAATCATTTCCATGGACTTTGTAGGAGATCTACCTATGTCTAAAAAGAATCATGATTATCTTTATGTTGTGGTTGACCTTTTCAACAAAATGTGTATTTTAATGCCTTGTAAAAAACAAGTTACAGTTGAGAAAATGGCACAAATGTTCTTTCAACATGTTTGGGTACATTTTGGGTTGCCTAAATCCATTATTTCTTATCAAGATTCTCGATTTATTGGGAACTTTTGGTCAAGTTTATGGGCACTCATGGACACCAAACTAAAAAAGAGCACAACATTTCATCCACAAACCGATGGTCAAACAAAAGTGGTTAATAGAACAGTAGTGCATCTTCTTCGTGGTTATTGCAGCAAGCATCCTAAGCTTTGGGATGAGCACCCACACTACATTCAGCATGCTTAGAACTAGGCTAAGCACTCTTCAACTCAAACATCTCCATTTGAGGCATGTTTTGGTTATTTACAAAAATATCCTTTAGATTTTATCTTTGGGAAAGACATTGCTATCAATGGTCAATATGACATTGATAAGGCAAAGAAGTTCATTGAACAAATTCAGTTGGTGCATCAAATGGTACAAGAATAGTCGGAAAAGAGCCAAGCCAAGTACAAGACAAGACATGAAAAACATCATGTTGATCACAGTTTCCAAGTTGGATATGAAGTTTGGCTTTACATTAGCAAAGAGAAGCTTAAAGGAGAAGGTAAAAAAACTGAAACCAATTAGATATGGACCTTTCAAGATTCTTAAAAAGATTGGTAACAGTGCCTTCCGTTTGGATTTGCCTCCTTATATGAAAATGTGTGTAGGATAATTTGAGATTGTATGAGCCTCCTTTGATTGATGATCAAGGAAAACATGTTCAGATTCCTTCCATAGATGATTTCTCGCTAGAATATCTTACAGAACTGCATGAAGACACAATCCTTGATAGGAGGATGAGAACTTCAAAACGATGGAATGTGGAATACATTCGAGTTGGTCTTAAAGGAAAAAATGCAAGCAAGGCCAAGTGGATTGAGGTTGGAGAGGTGAGGGAACTATACCCTTATCTTCATATTGATCGAAAGTAGTCTTTTGGAGGTCCAAAAGCTTACCAATGGGGAGGAGTGATCTAGGGGATAAAGTATGCTCAAAAATCAAAGTGCTCGGAATTGCTTAAAAACAGACTCGTGCATAGGCCTCGTCCTCACGATCCCAGTGCAACTTGAACAAGTTCAAACGGACATTGTATGAGTGATATGTTGTGTTCTGTCCGCTTTGCCAAATAGGAAAAAAATTGTTGATTGTACAATATGTACAGTGCTGACGTGGCATGTCCATACTACTGACATGGCAGTAGACTATACTAACACGTGGCAGGGTTACATGGATTGATGATTAGATAGAGGGCTAACATGGCATGGTTGTACTGTTGACATGGCAGATGATCATACCGACACGTGGTAGGAGGTCGTACTGACACGTGGCAGTTGTTGACGTGGAAAAGTACCGTACATGACATGTGTCAGTTGTTGAGTTGTCAGATGGTGACATGGTAGAGTTGTGGACCAATTGAATGGTGCCATGTGGCCCAAACATGGGATTCCACATGGCACACCCTCCAATGCATAAAAGTTTGGTTTGTGTTCATAGGGGGTTGAACCCGCGACCTCTGGGGATAGGTGGAATACTTGGCAGGGGTCGGGCTACCAGCCCGCTCGCACTATAGTTCTTAACCATATGGTGCAAACAATATATATATATATAAGTTGCATTACATTTTAAGTTTGGTGGGTTCTCGGTCGGGGCTAAGCCCCAACCCTTGGTTGTGGACTTTTCCATATGACCTTTACCATAAAACCTTGCCACTCAAACTTTTAGCACGAAAACTCTCCAACTTATAGCCCTCAATCACACCACCTTTACCATATGACCACGACGCGGACCTAACAATGGTTAGTTTCAATCAGGTGCTAAACTTTCGGTCGACGCTTGGCCACATGGGTCGCGTGACCACTACCTCCGTTGGGAAAAGGGGCTAGCGCACTAACGCTGTGACAATTTTCCAGATTTTGTGGGAAGGCGCATGTGTTGGGTTTTTGGCACAAAAAATGCTCATGAGCCAGGTTCAATCAATCTGGGTGCATTTTGGCAAGCAGAGACAACAAAGAATTAGGAGAAACTTCCAGGGAGTGATTCCAACTCAGTTTTTGGCCAAACCAGGTGCAGGAAGAGCCCAACTAGGGGTTTTTCAACGTTCTGGCGCCATTGAGTCCATCCATTTCTCATTCTAGGCATTATAAAGCACTGATTTTGACACTTTGAGCATTAATGAAAAAGATCCATAGGAAGTTGGACCAAGAGATGTAGCCCAAGAGAGGGGTGAACTCCTTTATCATTTTGTTGCGTTAATGTGTGTATTTTGATGGTTGTTTATGACTGTTTATGTTGCTCATGATTAAGTTAAAAACTCATTAATCTTTATGTGTTTGTAACTTGATCCTATTACCCAAGCACATACCATTTCACTTGCAATTTTAAAGAGATTCAAGCCTTTACATTTTCAGATCTATTAATAAGGCCTAACAATAACGAAGAATAAGTCAAATGTAAGAAGACCTTATAGAAGCTTCTGCTTCTAGAAGGATCTTCCTCTAGATTGTTCTTTTGGATAGACATATTTAGTATAAATAGGAGTAGAGGGTATGAGAAGTTTTGTCTTGGATATTATTGTAATAGAGCTTTTCTCTGTTGGAGGTTGCCCCCTTGAAGAGGCAAGTGAACATTGTTATCGCTAATCAAGGTGCTCTTTCTGGTGTTATTCTGATATTATTCTGGTTATATCATTGTTGTTTTTCCATTTCTAGCTAAAATATTTATGATTTGCATACTACTTTATATCTGGAATACTACATTGAGATGACAAATTTGGGACATCTTCACTGTTATTTGGGCATTGAAGTGATTCAAAATACAAAGTACATATTCATCTCCTAGAAGAAGTACATCGGAGAACTGTTGAACAAGTTTGGCATGGCTAAGTGCAAACATGTTTCTACTCCAATGGAACTAAATTTGAAACTCACATCAAAAGAAAGGAAGGAATTTGAGGATGCAACCAAGTATAGACAACTTGTGGGGAGTCTTATCTATCTTACTACCACCATACCATATATTTGATTTTTTGTTGGGATTCTTTCCAAGTTCATGCAAAAGCCTTGCGAAGGACATTGGTCTACTGCAAAAAGAGTTTTGAAATACTTGAAAGGAACTCAAGATTTTGGACTCAGGTACTCTAAGGTGGATGACTTCAACCTGATCAGATATTCAGATTCAGACTTTGA
>ML799637.1:112638-133613 GCA_009831015.1 Picea engelmannii
ACACTCAAATCTCGACAATAGAAAAAGGAACCAATACAAAGTCAAATAATGGTCATATTCAAAAGAATGCTTACGTGGACAGATCACTACAAACATCAAAAGAATATGATTCCAAGGAAAAGTCACAAGAGATTAGGATGCCTCATCATCATCCAAATCAGAAGAGTCATTATGACCAACGATTAGGAGAAGAGGAAAATAAACAATGTTCTTCTTACCAACAAATAAAATACCACACTGCGAAAGAACGAAGACAAAATCAACTTGGAACAATCAATCATCAAACAATTCCAATGAAAGTAGATTTCAGATGGATCACTCCCCAAAAGATGCAACACATTAGTTTGGGAATTCGAAGGTTATATCATCATGTTTCGTCGAGAGTCGCAACTACAAGCACAGAAGATTTGAGAAGACATCGTGTGCCAGAACAAAAGTTCAAAGGGAAGCCTTCCGGTGCTTATGCTTTGGGGACAAAGCATTTTTAAGGGGAAGGCAATGTTATGAACATAAATATATATACATATATCATAGATATTCATAACATAATAATTAATAAATAATAATTGTTAATAATGAAAGGTCATGTCTCAAAGGACATGACTATTGGTAAAGGGCACCCCTGTGTGGGTATATAAACAAGCCCTCATTTCTCAATTGTAATCATCTCATATTATATATTATATCTTATTATTCATTCTTATTACATATATATTTGTCCATATGGATTTGGTTACTATATTCCAGATATTTTGGATTATTCTTGTGTGAGCGAACTTTGTTCGTCTCAGAGAAATGAAGCAAATACCATTGTTTGTTTAGGGATTTAAGAGGATTTCCTTTTTCTTTCATCCTGTATAAAGGCACAAGGTATATTGCCCTTTTTTCTAATGAATTATATGTAAAAATTTATGAATTATTTAATTTAAAACAGACATTTCACCTTTTAACAAGAGATTTCCGGATCTTACCCTGTGAATTTTCAGCCTTAGGGATGTTATGAAATATAAACAAAACAGCAGCAGCAGACTATATTTCAATTCCTAACAACTCCAATCCACTAGGAAATTCAAGAGAAAAGATAACAATGTGTTCCCATAAGTTTCAGCCATCTAGGGCAATCTTATCATATAACAGATCTGAAAACACTTATGACAGCTGTAAAAACAGCAGTAAATCTGCCCTTATATTCTTCATTCATAATGTTAAGTCACTTTAACATATTCACCCTTAACTCATGTCAAATCAGCAAGACATATAGTGCTGGAAATTACAAACCATGAAGAATATAGATGGCTGAAAATCAAATTTGCAATTTACACAAGTATTGGACAGCTGGAAACTTCACTAATATGTATAAAGATGAAGTTCATGTACATACCATAGCCTATCACAAGGCTAGTACAATCATCTAGCTCTCCAAAACCCTAGCTAGGGAAAACCAAGAAAAGTTAAAACCCTCGCTCACACCAAGGAGATCCAACAAGCATGTCCTCCAAGACAAGACATCTCATTTTCTTCTTCTTTTCACCAAGTACAACCTAGGGTTTCATCTCAAAACCTTAATCTCCAAATCTTCAAGGGATGAAACTCTAACCCAAGTCTTCAAGATGCTCTGACAAGCTCAAGAAACCCTAGCAACTCCAAGAGTGGGAGAGAGAGAGATCAAGTACATAAGAAGATCCAAGAGAGAGAGAAGTGGTGCACTCCTTTTGATCACATCTCTACACGAGAGTGAACAAGAATGAACAAGTGAGTGAAGGACTCTCTCCTTTCTCTATATATATGATAGGTATGGAAGGCAAACAATACATATGAGGGCCAATGCCCTTCCAAGCAACCTACAATAACACATGTAGGCTCACACATGTGGAGCGCTGCACTCCAAAAGTATACATGTCAAGCTCCAAGGTGATGTCGTCCACAAGGCTCCAAATGCAAGGGCACTCCACTAGGTGTCTCCAACACTCCTCTTACAAGCCTCCAAAGACTCCAACGAAACTCCTAAACCATGTACTCCACTGAATCCACTCCCCCTACATGAACACTGTCACAACCCAGGCATCTCCCAAAGAACTCCAAGCCTCCATGTAAGCATCCAAACTACCTTGTGTTGTCCAGGGCCCAATGCCCTCCTCCGAGATGAAAAATGCTCCTCCTCCTCCTAAGTGGGGCATTCTTCAAGCAAGTAACCATCTCCATGTGGCCATCATGTAGAATGTCACCAAAGTTGTATGAAGATGTCCAACGCCCTAGGGAAGAATATCATGCAAGTACCCAACTGAGGTCAACCGTCAAACAACCACCGAGTAAGCCATCTCCAAAATTCATCATAGACCACCTCCCATGTGAAAATCCATCATGGACCATCTAGAGGTTGATTATACACCATGTACCCCAAACCTCATGAAGCACCCCCAAAACTGGTCTAAACACAATCAGAGTAACCCCAAAAGATAACATTATGCACTAATCGAGTTTGCAATCAATCTATCTAGTCCATCTTCAATATCCATCACATATATATCAACCCCTATAATGCATATATATGGGATGTTAGATGAATACCTAAGCAACTTATAACTCTAAAGAAGTATTTGTATTTGGCCATCTTCTCTTTTTCTCTTGAGTCATCATAGGCAGATTTTAGATACCCTCAATTAGAAATGTAGGCAAGAGCATTCAACAATGTCAATGCCCTAGCACTAGATGAGGGTAAAACTTGTTAGTTTTAAGGTTAAAAGTTGTTAGTTTTACCTGGTTGCTTGGTCACTGTTCTCCCTCACAGCAGCTTGTCTTGTTGGATAATAACACTCCAATACATAAATGTAATAGCTAATATTTAGGGATTTGTTTTAGAATTTAGACAGCGCGTCTATGTGCTGTCAAGATTATCTTAGCTGTAGGTTTAAGAGAAATTATAGAGTAGTTTGTTAATGTAGAGATTGGAGTGTTCCAGTAGGACTCTACTGCTGTGATTGTGTATAAAAAGAAGTATATGTAAATATAAATAAATGTGAAGTGTTTTGTGCATATCTCTTACTTTTGTATTGCTGCAATCTCCGTTTTATTTATCATGGTATCAAAGTTGGAAAATGAGAGTATGTGAGAGCCAAGTTCTGTAGTTGCAGAGGATAGGTTAGGTAGAGTAGAGCTGTAAGAGTGAGTGTTTGAGTTTGTGTTTGTGTTAATAAATCTGTTTCAGGGATAGAAGCCGCTGATTTGAAAAGAAGTTATCTGCCCTAGAAGTCATGTAGTTTCACGCTTGAGATAATACTGAGAGAACAAAGCCACCAGGTGAAGGATACCACGATGAGGTAGATCGCTTCAGATTTGCTTGGAAGATAAATCAGGTGAAATATTTTCTATGATATTTTCCAGCTGTCTTTTTCAGTAGTCTAGGTTTGTTCCAGCAGTACTATTTCCAACATTTTTTATTACCTTCATTCAGCAGTTTAGCAACAGCGTTGGATTTGTAGTATAGAAGCCTTAATCTCAAACAGATGATTTAAAAATGTCAATCAAACAAGGAGAGTTTTCATGTTTTGAAGGGGCCAAACTTTGAAGACAGGAGGAATGCAGTATAGATAGATGTTCAATAGTCTGGGATGATTGTGGATCAGAAAAACTATACCTCATTGGTGTTATGAGACATGCATGTGGGGATTTCTGTCCAATATTCATGGGAAATCCGTGATATGGAAGTTAGGCATCATACCTTTACGAGAGTGACGAGACACTTCATGTGCAAATGGTGTCCAATGATACAAGGAACTTGGATTACAGCTGGGAGACTATACCTTTTGGAGGAATAGGAAGCCACCTGAAGGAGTCTTACTAGTCCAAATACTATTTTAAAGAGCAGCTTCTGAAGAACTGTTATCTCTGTTGTTTTTATGTTGTCACTGGTCAGTGAGTTCAGTATTGTAGCATTAAGAGGGGGTGTTGGAGAATAACACTCCAATACATAAACGTAATAGCTAATATTTAGGGATCTGTTTTAGAATGTAGAGAGCTCATGTCTATGTGATGTCAAGATTATCTTAGCTCTAGGTTTAAGAGCAATTATAGGGTAGTTTGTTAATGTAGAGATTTGAATATTCCAGTAGGACTCTACTGCTGTGTTTGTGTATAAAAAGAAGTATTTGTGAATAAAAATAAATGTGGAGTGTTTTGTGCATATATCTTACTTTTGTATTTCTGCAATCTCCATTTTATTTATCATGGCATGCTTCAGCAAATCCATTGTGCCTCGGTTTTGTTGCAGCAAAGAGATCTGTGTGTGAGGGCACAGCAGCCTTTAGTAGACATCCTTGTGATATAAGTGTTGTTCCAAGGTTGGAAAGCACTGGCTTTTCTTATTTTAGAGTAGTTATTGGTTCTAGTTAGCTACTGTTTTATTTTTAGACTAGGTGCCTCAAATGAGAAGGTTTAGATTTAGCTAGGGTGTAGATCTAAGGAGGCTAGCACATGTTAAGTTGACTTATCTCCTTGAGGGCGTTTTTTGTAAACATTCCAAACCCTAGGTGACTAAAGTCCTTATGATCTCAATCAAAAATTAGACTGCAGATTGCTGAATTAATTATTGCAGAAATAAATTTCAAACCATAGCATTAATCACACAATAGCTGAAAATTAAATAGTGGAAGCAAAAAATCAATTTCACACATACACAAGTAATTACCCCTTCCAAACTAGTTTTTCATTCCTTCGAAAAACTTACAAGGAAACCTCCACAAGCTGCTTAAAACCAGAAACTGCACGGTTATCAAAACCACCCTGAACTGAGCTTGTATACCCTGACTAGGAGGCACGGCCTTCTGGAAAAAACCCGAAACAGCAAAAAACTATCATAGGCCTGCAGGACAGCCTATACGGCCTGTCTGCACCACTATACAGACATGTCCATACAAAAGTATGGATCCGTACGGTACTGTTCGTACGACTATATGGAACGGTACAGCCTGCTGTGTCGAATTGTGTGCTGCCCGGAAACGCCTCTTCCCTAGCTGCCTGTGCTCTCTCTCTTTCAGACTTCAGTCACTCAACTGTTCATGTGTTATTGAACTCTCTATCTTGACCTGTCTTTATAGTTTTAGCTGACACCAAAACACTAATATATTTCTGAGCATACATGAAATACATTTTTTAGACTCAACTGCTAAAAATAAGACTTTCACTTTTTAACTAAAGTGAACCAAAATAGAATTTACATTTCAAAAATATCTCAAACTGCTTCTCGCATGTTCACACGGAACCTGTTATAAAGTTCATGTCTGAGCTATAATTCTCAACACTCCCTCTTAGGAAGGAAGGAATTCTACACCAATCCAAGTCTGACTATGAATGCCTGAAACTTACCATTTTCCAAGGGCTTGGTCATAATATCAGCTACCTATTGATCCTGGGAATATACTGGAGCTTCATTGCTCCCCTCTGAACCATGTCTCGCATGAAATGATATCCGATCTCTATATGTTTGGACCTGTGATGAAACACGAGATCCTCAAAGAGTTTAATACAACTCTGATTATCACAATAACTCACCGTGGGATCCAACTCGTGATCAAACAATCCTGCAAGTAACTTGCGAAGCCAGATGGCCTCACAACTAGTCGCACTGGTTGTGCCATATGTTCTTCCTCTACTGAGCTAAGTGCCACAAAAGTCTGCTTCCTGTTGAACCAGGATATTAGCGTTGATCCCAAGCTAAAGCAACAACCTGAGTTGCTCTTCCTGTCTGTTGCATTGCCTACCCAATCTGAGTTTGTATGCCCTTGCAACTTCACTTCACCATCTCCAAAATATCTCAAACCATACTCCATTGTGTCCCTCAAATACATGAGCACGTGTTTTGCTACTACCCAATGATCCTACCTTGGCTCCACCATGAACTGACTCAAGGTGTTCACTGCAAAACATATATTTGGCCTAGTGTTGACCAAATACATCAAAGAACCTATCAGTTGCTTGTACAATGTGGGATCCAGCGACTCTGAATCCGAAGTTGTCACCTTCTTCAAATTAGTGATCATGGGTGTGGCCATAGGTTTGCGGTCCTCCATCCGAAACCACTTCAGGATATGAACTACATACTTCCCCTGCGCAAGGAAAATATCCCCTGGTCTCTACTAAACCTCCAATCCCAAGAAGTAATGCATCATGCCAATGTCTTTCATCTCGAACTCAACTGCCATGTCTGCTTTGCACCCTACAATGAGCTTCTATGCACCTTTCAGAAATAAGCCATCTACATATAACACCAAAATGAGCAAATCAATCTGAACAAATATGTAATATAAGTTAGAATTTGCTTCAATTTTGGTGAAGCCCATACTCTTCAAGTATCCATCGATCCTAGAATACCATTCTCTCGATGCCTGCTTGAGTCCATACAAGGCTTTCTTAAGCCTACACATATGGAAATCCTCCCACTTACCTCAAAGCCCTAAGGTTGCTCTATGTACACTTCTTCCTTAATGATCCCACTAAGGAAAGTTGTCTTCACATCCATCTAATATATCCTCCATCCCATAAATGAAACCAAGGACATAACTACTCTAATGGAAGTGTACATGGCAACTGGAGAAAATGTCTCGTTGTAGTCCACTCCCTCGCTCTTGGATAACCCTCTCGTCACAAACCTCGCTATGAACTTCTCAATGTTGTCATGTGTTGCATGCTTAACCTTGTACAACCACATGGAACTCACAACTAACTCCCCCTCCGGTCTTGGCATTATGTCCCAAACATCATTCTTCATGATGGAGCCCGTTGGAAAAGCATTGATTCGTATTGGGTAGATGATTCTCACTTTCAACATATCGATTCACGAACAATCCCCCAGCCTTTGACCCCAATATGAATTCGACGGGGATACAGGGTAGATAACATTTGATCGGAGGTTGAGATCTCTTCCTTCTTCTCCCATTTCTTCCCCGGGGGAGATAACGCAAGAGGAGCAAATACCATCGATCGAGCTTCCCTCCCCATTTCATCGGCTTGGAGATAAACTTACTTAGGGGAGTTGCTGGAAGAAGATTGATCTGGAGAAGATTTTGTTGGCCTTTCCTTTATATACATATTCACTCGCCCCCTTTCCAAAGAATAAGATTGACCTACATCAAAAAAGATATTTATTCCATCCAGGTCGAGTGACTTTATATTACGTATTCAAAAGTTCTACTTTTTCAGGCTATCTATCCTAGTTGAGTGTGGCCTCCCCCCAACTATTATGTTTGTTTGGTCTCTTCTCCTATATGCCCCGACGAGGAAGGTTAAGCAGCTTTTCTCCTATTTCTTTTCTATGTTGAGGGTTGGGTGGGAGGAATAATTGAGCCAATAGCAAGCGAAAGGAGATCAACTTAATTAGGGGAAGGGGCAGATCGACCCTTCGTTGGCCTTGCCCTTATTGGATTCAATTCAGCGTCCTTAGAGATTTCAAGTCCTGTAACCACCACCCTGAGATCTAGAAATACCCTCTTTGACCATTGAATTGGCAACAATGGATACCATTGAAACTAATATGAGACCTCGTCCAAATGGGGAATAAGTAGTATGGTGCCAGTTATTTTTCGCATCTCTTCTTCTTAGTTGAGCACATGCATTAAAATCCACGACCCCAATCGCTCGTTTCATAGGTCCATGCAGCATAGAGGACCAAACCAATCAAGGTCGATGGAATGGTGAAATGGGTGGTGTGGCTTCGCAATAGTCCTTTTCACCCCTCCCTATTTCTTTCATTTTGTCTGTCTTTCTTTCGCTTTCCCCCCTAGCTTATAGACGTAATATGACTGACTTAACCGAATTAATGGATGCCTCCCATATTGCATATGCAGCAGTTCGACATGCATACATCGATGGGATGCCTGCCTAATGGGCTCTAAATAAAGGTGAGCAATTAATGAGTGCCCTCTCTCCCAATCAGAATTCCTACTACATGCTCTCTCAATCAATAGGTAAAGCCACATACATGATCGGTTCATTAATGCTTCCCAGGTTCAACCTCAATCAATCATCCCATCCGGTACCTCAATCAATTATTGTATTCAGGTGACCCAATCGATTAGTCGTGATTCAGTTCAACGCCATCAATGCATATTATATTACGTTATTAATATGATGTCGTTGAAAGTAAGTATCGGATCAAAATGGTCTCGAATCAATCAGACAGAATGGTATCGAGTTCAATGTCGTTGAAAGTATCGATTCATATCATGTTTACAATATGGGCTTCAATAGATGAGGATGTCGCAGAGTGGTCTCAGAGAAATGCCCTAATGGTGGTTCAATAGGTCGATTCCCTAAAGGCCCTTTGCTATCTCTTAAGGTCAATGTAAGGTTTTGGTAAGGCTTAGGTAAGGTCTTTAAAAAGGCCTGAAAGGGCCCTACCTAAGTAGCTTAAGCTAAGTAGGTAGAAGGAAAGGATCCTTTCTCTTAGCATATCCCTTCTCTTAGCTTATTGTTGGATTGAAGTTTTATATTGATTTGATGGACTTCGTAATAACCACAACGAACAAAGATGTTGATATTATGGTAGCTATGGGAGGTATTTACCTCCACATGTAAACCTAACAAGAATAGAATATTCCAGGAAGCAAGAAGAAACCCTAATTAATTGGTTAATAACCCTAGAAGACAAGTCGGCTCAAGAGAATGACTTGTATTAGGTTATTAGCCTCCAAGAGAAGAAGTCGGCTAAAGAAAATGATATATACTAAAGAATTAGTACCCAGAATGAGAAGTCGGCCCAGGCAATCTGCCAGAATTAGTATAAATACAGGAGGTCAGTCTTCATTCTGGCCAGCATTCTCAAAACTGCAGAAGCAACACTTGTGCGCACTGCAGTTGGCCAGTTTGTGCGCAAGTTTGGAGGAGAGTTGTCGTTGCAGTTGTTGCAGCTAGCAGATTTCGGTTTTGGCTTGGACTATCTCTTGATCATGGTTTGGACTCTCTGATTAGCTCTTGTTACTCTTGCTTGGTGCGTTATCCTCAGAGAAAGGTGTGCCACCTTTTTTTGGCTATCTAACCTAGGGTTTGCTTCTGGAATGATTCTTTGTCAAGGTTAAGGTGGTCATGGGTGGCTTCGGCCTATGGTTGGGTGACAATAGTGATATTGTTTATGGTTAAACGAGCACATTCATTATATTCTAACAGGTTATGGGCCCACACCTCCTTCATTCAGTCTAACCACTGGAAGGGAGCATAGCCATAAGGATACTAAGCTCGTTGAAAGAACTGTCGCTAGGGTTTCTAGCAGGAGCAGTGACCAAAGCACTGTCGCTAGGGTTACTAGCAAGTGCAGTTGCAGAAACCCTAGTCCTCTCGTTGAGGCACCTTAAGTGAAGGGATTGACCTAATTTCCGTATAGACTAGTGCGCCCTAGCCTAGCGCATCTCCCGGTACTCTCAGCAAGCCAAGACGTCAAGTTTGAGTTTTTGGTCAAAACTAGGGTTCACCAAGTCAAAGCAACCATGACTTACTCTATGAAGTCAGAAAACAAGTTAGATGGGGCTTCTAACTTCAGAGCATGGAAGACAAGGATTGATCTCATCATTGCCAAGAATAAAGTGTTGAATATCGTGAAAGGAAAGATTGTGGAACCAGAGTTTGAAGAAGGAAAAGAGAAGGAACCGCAGAACGTTGCAGCTATGGAGAAGTTCAAAGACAATGACATCAATGCCATGAGTATCATAGTGGATTCTATAAAAGACCACATGATATCCTACATCTCCCATCTTGATTCATTTAACAAGATGTACGATGCCCTAACAAACCTCTTCTCAGTCAGAAACATTGGACAAGTAATGAGTTTGAAGAATGAGCTCCGTGACATGAAGATGAATGATGATGACAGCATAACATCATACTTTGTGANNATCTCTCAGTTAAGAGATCAACTACAAGCTATTGAAGAGATCATCTCAGAGAAGGAATTGGTAAACATAGTACTCAATGGTCTTCCCAAGACATGGGATGCATTTGCCGCAAGCATGAACACAAGGAAGGAGTATCCTACATTTGAAGAACTTTGGACTTGTTGTGCACAAGAAGAATTAAGGATCAATGCAAAAGAGAAACCCCAAAAGAAGTACGATGATCAAGCCTTCACAACAGGGTTCAAGGATTTCAGGAATAAAAAGAAGTTTGGCTCCAGGAAGAAACCAAATCAAGAGAAAGATATGTCAAGAATACAATGCTTCAATTGTCGAAAGTATGGTCACTACAAAAATCATTGTCCCAAGTTAAAGAAAAGGAAGGAAACACATGAAGCATCAGTTGCCGAAGAAAGGGAACCCTCAAAGAAAGCCAAGCAGGACAAAACAAACTTCTTCTTCTAAGACAAGGTAACAATACTCTTCATAGTTCTTGTACATACCATGTTTTTTGTACATATGTTGCATATCTATTTCTTAGAAGATAATATGTTCAAAGAGAAACTATACTTATGGAAGAACAACGAGATAAGGACTGCTATCACTATGACTATAAGACAAGCTGCAAGATAAGTYGAAATCAGAATCAATCTTGAAGAAACCTAGAAGAAGTAAAGATAGAAAGAAGTCAGCAATCAAGAGGAAATTGGAAAAAGATTTGTGACACTTTGCAGAAGGCAATAAGGATGCAGACGGAAGCATGGACTCTTCTAGATGGAGGGAGTTGATTATATATTACCAAAAGAAGAGCATCCATTCATACATGAAGCAAGGATTAGGAGGGAGTTAATCCTATGATCCATTGAAGATGATGAAGTATATATCCATGGTAGTAGCCATGAAAAGCAGTACATGTTCAGTTTGATTTTAGAAGAAGTCTTCTCCGAAAGAGAAGCCTCAAAAGTATCCCTGGTTGTCCATCCACATCCATGATCCTATGATGAAATGAAGAAGGCGGAATCTTCAGGGCATGGAATCTATAGAAAACTCCATGAACTCAAGAGCTAAAGAGAAACATGAGGAAGAACATGAAGATTCCAAGAGAGAAAGAAAAGACAAAACAACCAGTAATTGTATCGAGAATCACAAGACTACCAACCTGATATGAACTCACTAAAAGCAATCAAGCAGAGGAACTGAAAGTTGTGATGAAGAGCAGTGTATGGAAGACTTATGAATGAAAGCATTGCGAGATCCAGAACTAGAAGTTCTCCCAGATGGAGGGAGAAGACTATGATGATTGTTTGTTCCAAGTAAACCAGGCATACCTCTACATGAGCAATTATATCGTCCGCAATATCAATGGGTTGGAGTTTACATCAGATGAATGCAAAGACTATTCTCCAGAATAATTGAACAAAGAGCGTATGAAGAGCAACCTCAAGGCTTTGAGGTATACCAGAAAGAAACCCTTGTATGCAGATGAAAGAAGACAACTTGGTAAAGAACCTCCAATACACAGCAGAAGCGTGGTGAAAAACTTTCTATAACAGAGATATTGTATCAAAATGGTTACTCAGAAGCTCAAGATGATGGATTGATAATCCATGATAAACTCTCATGATGGCAGAAGAAGTATCACTTGGATATGTTCCAGTTTGACCCTTGCCACGATGTTATGAGCTAGCAGGAAACAAGATGAATCCAACAATGATATACTTTATTGATCAGAGCTATATGAAGCCTTCAGAGAAAACCAATGTTCCAGAAAGACCGAAGTACATTTGAGATCAAGCATTACATTCTCCGTGATGAAGTCCAGAAAGGAGAAAGTGGTTCTCCAATATATGTCTCCACAGATGAGCAGATAAGCAAACATTTTGGTAAAGCTTCTGTCCAAAATGAAAGAGTTTGCGTACTCAAGCTGGAGCTCGTAGAGACGACTTCCTTATTGAAAAAGGAAGAGATGACTCCCAAGTTGGGAGGGAGCACTGATGTGTTATTGATTTATGGACAGTCATTTTTCAGTTCGAAAAATGGTCCAGGATGAGCACTTTCTTTCCAGTTCAGAAAGTGGTTTGAGATTTCTGACGGACAGGCATTTTCCAGTTCGGAAAATGGTCCATATTGAACGGTCATTTTGGTAATGAAAATGGTTCGATGGATTGTTGATGTACCATAGACAGCAATTCCCCTTGTGGTTAACATGGGGAATGGTCTAGGACAGTCTCTCTTCTTGACGGTCACTCTCAGTAGTGGTCAAGAAGACCGGTTCGCCTCGCCGAACAGTCATTCTTTCGAAGCTCACAATTGTGAGCAGTTTCGAAGAATGGTCTGTTTTGGAGGTTGGTGCAGGACAGTCATTTCCTTAGGAAATGGTCCGGACAATCATTCCCTAGGGCAGATTCATTCTCTCCAGGTTGCACTTTGTTTAGTGCCGGAGGAATGGATCAGATAAGTGAATGGTCCAGGTTCAGCAATAAGGGGCAGGCATTCCCTAGGGCAGACTCATTCTCTCCAGGTTGCACTTTGTTTAGTGCCGGAGGAATGGCCCGGATAGTTGAATGGTCCGGGCTCAGAAATCGGGACAGTTATTCTTCCTTGCTTGAGAAGAATAGTCCAGATAGCTCACCATTGATGTTTTACCTTCTGAGGGCAGATGCTCTTCCAGATCTCACAGATGTGAGTAGAAGAATGGCCCAGCTGATTCAGTTTATATCATAACAATGTTTTCTGTGCAGATTCATATTAGATGATTGTTATGGAGACTGTATGTCTTTGGACAGTAGATGTATGCTACTGTGGTGGATGTGTTCCACTGATTGTGACTATACGTCACTGATCAAGTATTTGTGTGCTACTTGGTGTGGTAGTGTACCACTAGATTGTAGTTGTGTTCTACTATGGATAGACACAGTTGTGTTCTATTGAATGACATTGTTCTGATTGTCTTGAATACTATCAGTAGTGTTGGCAATGATTATCAGCTAGATGGATGATCAATGAACAGAGATTTCCCAGACAAAAAATGGTCCAGGACATTTATTCTTCTAGGACATATGTCCGGATTAGAAGAATGGTTCTTGTGTCACTCTGTGGAGTGAGTGACTTATCCAACATCGTGTCTGATTACTCAGATGGAGTATGGTTTCGCGAGATGATGCAGTTGATGACACTGATAGTGATGATGGTGCTCATGATCTAATCATGAGATAGTCTATACGACTATGTTGATGCTACCGTGTGAATGGTTTGTTTGTGCTCAAGACCATTACCTTCAATACCTCCCTAGCTAGGTGGGAGTGTTGATATTATGGTAGTTGCGACTCTGCGATAGGTATTTACCTCCACATGTAAACCTGACGAGAATAGAATATTCCGAGAAGCAAGAAGAAACCCTAATTAATTGGTTAATAACCCTAGAAGACAAGTCGACTCAAGAGAATGACTTGTATTAGGTTATTAGCCTCCAAGAGAAGAAGTCGGCTAAAGAAAATGATATGTACTAAAGAATTAGTACCCAGAATAAGAAGCCGGCCCAGGCAGTCTGCCAAAATTAGTATAAATACAGGAGGTCAGTCTTCATTCTGGCCAGCATTCTCAGAACTCTAGAAGCAGAACTTGTGCGCACTACAGTTGGCCAGTTTGTGCGCAAGTTTGGAGGAGAGTTGTCGTTGTAGCTGTTGCAGCTAGCAGATTTCGGTTTTGGCTTGGACTATCTCTTGGTCATGGTTTGGACTCTCTGATCAGCTCTTGTTACTCTTGCTTGGTGTGTTATCCTCAGAGAAAGGTGTGCCACCTTTTTTTGGCTATCTAGCCTAGGGTTTGCTTCCGGAATGATTCTTTGTCAAGGTTAAGGTGGTCAAGGGTGGCTTCGGCCTATGGTTGGGTGACAATAGTGATATTGTTTATGGTTAAACAAGCACATCCATTATATTCTAACAAAAGGATCCTTTCTCTTAGATTAGCTTAAAGGTCCCTTCTTCCTAAGGAGCTAATATTTATTTAAGGGCCCTTCCTTTCTTAAAAGCCAATCCAGTAGAAAGGGACACTCCTGGATCGAGTGTCACCTGCAACATAAGTCACCAGATATAAAATGAAGGGAACAACAATTAGAATCAAAGCTCACATCCTCACCAGCCGAAAACGCACGCCCGAGCCCATCAAAACTCATTGTGTCGTATCAAGGTCAAGGTCAGGGTCAGGGTCTTCCGTTAGAACCCCCATCAAGAAGAAAGAAGCAAACAAAAGGAAGGAAGGATAAGGTTGGATAAACAAACGAAGAGATAATAAGGGGCGGCACGAGGGTAGAGAACACCACTTGTCGAGAACAATGAATACTATTAATGAAGCGAAGAGTGGTTGGAGATGTTACCCTTCCTTCTGGAATCAGGACAGGGAGAAGGAGCCTGCTTAGATGACATGGGGTACAGTACTTAGGGAGTGGAGGGAGAGATATCTGAAAGGTTGAGGGAAGACAAGGAAGTTGCAGTGCAAGTGTAGTGAGTTTCCTCTATGATGCGGAAAGTAAGACGTAATGGGTGTGATCAATGTGCGTATCTGGGCTACTTGTTGTTGCCATCTGAGATACTTCCATTCAAATATCCTCGAATGTAGCTTGATTCCAAGGTGGGAAGGGGGCGTTCGTTCGACAATGCTTTTGGTTCGAGGGGGTGGTATAGGGCTTTAGTGATATGGATGGGACGGACTAATTTGGGTCAAGTAAGAAAGAAAGAAGTAGCACTAGTGGGAGGTTGTATTTTGATTAATGTTTCCATTTATTCGAGAGAAGAGGGAATAGATGTTTCAGTGATACTTCAATCATCAGAACGAATAAGGGATCGAGTTCCTTATGAGTGATATGGATTGGGTCACTTACTTCAGGGAAACTATGGGAACTTCGATTGATTGGAATTCAAGCGGAGAGAAGCATCTCTTGACGTTGCGGGTCAATGTCGAACCCCGTCACAGTGGGATTTTCCAATTGCCTCTATCAACCCAGGGAGTTATCCCCTGGATTGGAAAGGCAATCCTTAAGTTCCCCATCCATGATAAGCAAAGTTGTATTCGTAATCCATGGAATGTGAATTTTTCTTGACGAAACGATTCGGAGCCTTCTAACCTGGGAGTTTCCTCCCTCTTTCAACCCAGAACAGCAAGGGAGTTGAAAGAACTTAGCCCCGGGATGATAAGACTAAATAGGTAGGTGATACTCAAGCAGGGGAACTTCCCCCAACCCCCCTGTTACGAGCAATCGCATTTCAGCAAGTGTGTTCCTCCACCATGGCATCCCACCATACCTGTTGGTTTGCTGCCTCCTAAAAACTAGAAGGCTCGAAATCTAGAATGTTGCTCATCAATGCCATATATTATGGAGACTTCTTTTCAGGTCTGCTCTCTCTGAATGTGCTCCTAGGAGTCTCAACATGCTCTTGAGCATCCCTCAATGTCTCATTGAACCATCGAGGTCTCCTGACAGAAGTGGAAGGGGCTCTTGTCTCCCCCTGTTCACCTAAAGGTTATTGTGTTGCCTTGGAAATCACCGGTGACCTGGGCTCAACCTTCGAAGCTTCCTACTCCTCATCCTCTGTCGTTGGATTAGGTTCATGAGACTTCCTGGATGCAAAATATTCCTCAAACTTTACATCCCTGCTTACTATTGTCTTCCTCTACTCTGGGATATAGACCTTGTCAAACTTTGAAGTCTCACTGTAACCCACAAACAAACCTTTCCTACTGGAGGGCTCCAACTTGGTCCTCTTCTCTACAGGTACATGGATATAAACTGGACAACCAAAGATGCAGAAAATTGGAAATGACTCACCTCTGGCTTCACACCAATGAATGCCTCCTCTGGTGTCTTGTCCTCCAAGAGCTTGTGAGGACACCAGTTTTGGATGTAGACTACTACATTACATGCCTCTACCTAAAGAAACATGGGCAAGTCTTGGTCATGTATCATGGCCTTAGCAGCCCCTACGATGGATCAAATCTTACTCTTTGCAACCCCATTTTGTTGCGGGTTGTAAGGAACTGTCAACTCCCTATTGATTCATGCCTCCTTGCAGAAACCCTCGAACTCTTTGGAGGTATACTCTCCCCCATTGTCTGATCTCAAGACTTTGATCTTCTTCCATGTCTGGTTTTCAATAAGAGCTTGAACTCCTGAAACCTGTTGAAGACCTCATCCTTGGTCTTTAAGAAGTAGATCCAAGTCTTGTGAGAGAAATCATCAATAAAGGAGACATAATGCATGCTTCATGTTATTGACACTACTGACATTGGTCCACAAACATCTGAATGTGCTACGTCTAGAATCCCCTTAGACCTATGCTCGCTATTTGGGAAAGCAGCCTCGACATGCTTGTCGAGTGTGCACCCTCTACATACACCATGCTACTCAATACTAAACTCTCAAAGACCTGTGACTATCTCCCTCAGAATAAGCAACACCCTGTGATGCAGGTGCCCCATCCTCTTGTGCCACAACTCACACAAGTTGCTATTGTTGTGCACCAAGGCTTGAACAGGTTCACCCTACAATCCATACATATTACTTTCTCTAACCCCTATTACCTGAGCTTTATCTGGGCTAGATTCCTTTGATCTAATGAGGACTTGTTGGTTCTTGAACTCCACTGCAAAGCCCTTATCCTCCATAACCAAAAATGAAAGCAAATTCTTCCCGAGACCCGATACAAACAAGACATCCTCATAATCTAAAGAATTACTTGACTCGAGCTGGAAGGGAATAGTACCAACTCCTGTTATTGGGTACTTGGCATCATCACCAAGCTCAACCTGTAATCTTGAGTCCTGCTTCTTCAGACTAGAAAACAACCGTCGACTTGATATCATATGTGGAGATGCCCCATTGTCCGCATACCACGCATTCCTTAGAATCGTGCTCGTAAAAAGGCAAGATACCAATGAGAAATCCTTCTTCAACTTGGCATCAAACTCATTCATCTAAGTTTCTGTAGAGCTTGCTACCTGCTTCTATTGTTACTTCCCTTTACCCTTCTTCTTATCTCGACACTGTGATGCATAATGACAGTGCTTATAGTAACCAAAGCACTTGAATTTACTCAAGTCCTTCTTTCCTAGTTGTGACATTGACTCCTCACTCTTTCCCTTACGCTTGATGGGTCCTTTACCCCTGCCCTTATTTGATTGACAAAATAGAACTAGGTTCTCTTCACCATCCTTCTTGTCGACTTTTGACTCCATCAGAGTTTCCTCCTGGATACAGTCATCCCAAAGCCTCTCAAAGTCAAGAAGTTTTTCCCAAGAACAAATACCTTTGACAAATGGTTCCCATGAAGTTGAGAATCCATTCAATGCCATGTTCACTAACTCTACATCTTCAACATTCTATCCAACTGCTACAAGTTGATCACAAATCTGTGTGATCTTCATAAGGTAACTAGTGATTGTGTCTGATCTAGTCAACACTATGGATCTGAGTTTGTTCTGCAATATCATCTTCATGTTTACGTTCTGACTCTGGTAGAGACTAATCAGAGCATCAAACATGTCATTCCTTGTCTTCTTCTTGAATACACAAGGGATCAAATGATCCTTAATGGCATCCAAGATCATTCGCTTGGCCTTCACTTCCCTCTTCTTGTGAAGTTATCAACTATTGTGGATATGTAGGTTGAGTAGCAACATCCTTGACAATATCTCAAAGATCATTATCTTCTAGTAAAAGTGTAACCCTCACCTTTCATGAAAAGAAATTCAAGGCACCATTCAATCTATCGTCAAACCTAAGGCTAGTTGATGCCATCTCTGAGATCTAATGCACAAACTCTCAAATCTGAAAATGAAACTTCGAAACCCTCTCACTCTAGGTCCTTCTTCCTTGCAGTTAATTTACCGTTGCAAATCCTAGAGAACCTCAATAAAAAAAATAAGCTATGATACCATGTGAAAATTCCAAGCCCTGGGTAACTAAAGTCCTTGTGATCTCAATCAAAAAGTAGATTGCTAAATTTAATTATTGCAAAAATAAATTTCAGACTATACCATTAATGACACAATAGTTGGAAATTAAATAGTGGAAGCAAAAAATCAATTTCACACATACACAGGTAATTACCTATGTTGCACGGGGACCCGTCCCCCCCAAAAAAAACCTGCGTATTCTCCGTTCCCGCATTCCGGGGACTTGGGGACCCTTAGGAAACTTACCCAAATTGTTGGGGACTCGGGGACTTGTTGGCCGTTCCCAAGACGTTTCGAACAGATTTCAAGGACGTTCTAGACAGATTTCGAGGATGTTCTGGGCAGATTTCAGGAATTTTTTGGACAGATTTTGGGGATATTCAAGGAATATATCTTCAGTCTTGACAATCATGGAAATTGATGATTGGACTATAAGATCATTTTTCCAATCCATTATTTTTGTATTGCATTGAATCTAAATCTGTTGTAAAAGTTGTAGCTCAAAACATGGGTTTTGCATGATGGATTTTGATTTTGGTTTTTGGTGATCTAAATATTGTACTTTCAGCAACAAGGTTACATCAAGCAAAACTTCCATGTCAAAAGAACAAGAAATGCAACATTTCAAAGGGCTGATCCTTGTGGTTACTGCTCTTGTTCTTCTCATTTTTCTGGTCATCTTAGCTTTTACATATTGTACATGGGTTTCCAAGAGTCATTCAATTATAGTGCTTCCACCATCCCAACCTCAAGCATTGTGAAAATAATCAGATAGTAGTGACTTCGATTGGGTACTAAATGTTTGAATAAATTTGTATTCAATCACCTTCTTCATCTGAAATATGAATCTAATCTCTTTACAGAACCAAAGTGTTTTATAGTGGTTTTCAACACAGCCATAAAAATCTGCAAAAACTATTGAGAAGGGAATGCCTTTTATGTTTTAACATAATCGTCATTAACAAGAAATATGAGGAAGAAAAACTGCTATAGAGACATTTCTCACTTAAGTTTCCTAAAGCTAAACTACATTTTGCGTTTGTCTAGTAGCCAATAATGAAATGTCACTCGGCCCTTTTTTAAATTGCTCAAGCTTTTTCAGAATTGGCAAGTGTAAGGGTTGTGCATAAATATTGTATAGTATAGCTTGTTATGCTTACAAGCTTGAAGCAACTACAAATGTTTATGGTGTGTGTGTGTGTATATATATATATATATATTATTGTCGTCCCCAACCCGTCGTCCCCTGAAAGATTTGGGGGTGCGCTCTAGCCGTCCCGGGGATGCATCCCTCCGTCCCTGTCGTTCCCCTATCCCGAAAACCAATGCAACATAGGTAATTACCCCTTCCAAACTAGTTTTTCATTCCTTCGAAAAACTTACAAGGAAACCTCCATAAGTTGCTTAAAACAACAGCTGCACAGTTATCGAAATCACCCTAAACTGAGCTTATATAGCCTAATTGAGAGGTACAGCCTACTAGAAAAAACCAGAAATAGCAATAAACTATTGTACGACCTATCTGCACCATTGTACAAACTTGTTCGTACAGTACTGTCTATACAATTGTACTGACTTTTGTACGACTATACTGAATTGTACGAACTATTGTCTCGAAATGTGTTGCCCGGAAACGCCTCTTCCCTAGGGTAGAATAATCCCTCACCTAATAAAGAATAAGCTATGAGGACTAAGGCCCTACAAGAAGAGATTCTACAAGGGAAAAAACCTTCACCAATAAGATCAATTATGGCTTGAATAAAAATACTTAAAACCCTTGCTAAGGAACCAAAGGAAAGACAAGACAAGAGATTGTGCACTTACCAAACCAACAAAGGAAGATGGAAGAGATAGAAACCCTCCATGTCTTCCTTCCAAGTGGTTGATAACCCTTCAAATGGATCGATCTTGCTAGCTAGTAGAAGTCTTAAACATTCACAACAATTCTTTGATGAACCAAGAACGAGAGAGATCCAAGAATTGACACCAAAACATCCAATAGGTAGATCTTCAATAAATTGTATTCTCAAATGTCCAACAACAACAACCAATTGGAATGAGAGGAGAGCCTGTATTTATGGATAAGGCTTCGTCATCCTTCTCATTCATTATTTTTTATCTCACTAAAATTAGCCTAGGAGACTCACAAAAGGTGATTTGTCATCCACACATAGGAGACTAAGTCAAATACAAGTAAAACATGCCACATGTACATAAAACCCTCATGAGAATGGGGGTCGTCCCATAGAAGAGGGGTCAACTTGCTCAAGTAGCTCAACATTCCACTGAAAGTGTAGTCAAGGCCTCAAATCATGGTGTAGAAGCATCTTGTGCAAGGAAAGAGCCAACATCTAGCCTCATAATGTGGAAAGACCTCCTAGAAAGTGTGAATAATACCCCAAGAAGTGGACGGCAACTATAAATGTGCTCATGACTCATGAGTGCTCAAAAGATGCCTCCAAGGTGTGACCACGTCCTCGTCTCAAGCAAAGATCCTCCACAAGGCATGGGAAAGTGCCCCTCCAAGTCAAATCAACTCATAAAAACACCCCATGGCTATCATAATGTCTACACGTGTGGGTCGGCCCTCTAATCAAGTGAAGAGATGCTCACAAAGTGATGAAATGAGAGGGTGTTATGGAGTCTTCAACATGGCATGTGTGGAGGATGTCCATGCATGCATAAATAGCCAATTTGTGCCTCGAATGTTAGGGACCTGTTGACCGCCCATTTAGCACCGGTGGTCAACTCATGTGCCATGAAGAGATGCATCATCAGATGCAGTATTGTTGAAGACTTTTGGTTCTATGGGCTGTGTTTGGCCCAGCACTTATTTTTGTAACTGGAATTTCCACACCCCTGTGTGGGTTAATAATGTAATAGGTCTGCATGAGTCATGTCTAGGTCAGTTACCTTGGGATCGGTTCACTGGGAGAGTTCCTTTCACCGAGGGTTTTTTATCCTCAGGTTATTTTTTATCCTCAGGTTATCAGTTGGGCTTTTCAGCCTTACTAATTTCCCTTGAGTTTTTTCCCTCACACTTTACATATGTCCTCCAAAGTGGTGAACGGCGTTCTAGTGGGCTTATGTTTTGGTAACTATATAGGGAATTCATTGTAAATGACCATGCAAGACATCATAGAAAGTTTC
>ML799637.1:154538-166869 GCA_009831015.1 Picea engelmannii
TTTCAAGTTATAGTCATACTTTGCAGCACTTAATGCTTCTAAAAGCAATTGAAAGGATTAATGCATACTTGCTTCTGATGAATCTTGGTGTTATGATATTGATAATTAGTTATTCTTGCTCATTTTGAAGCATTTATTGTTGACGTATCGTATTGTGATTATTGCCATCTATACATCTTTGATTTGCTTCATCAATATATCAGTCAATTGCTTTATTTGAGAAAGTCTCCAATTATATGAAGTACTAACCAGCAAGTGACCTTGCAAATATAGTTTCTTGTTGCTTTGTTCCGGGCAGGTACATCTTCTGGTTATTATTATCTTTATTGGTTGTTTAGCCGGACTTTTTGATCGGTGGTGACTTGTGAGAGGGAAACTTTTACCTTGACCTTTTACCCTTTGCCTTCTCAAAACCCCAGGTCGCCAAGGACGTCTACCCTGGGCCTACCACCCTAGATAGAAAGGGACATCCTATTGAGGTGACAGTGATAGGATAGTCTCATGTTACGTCAGTTTGTCTCCATTTACCTTTCCTTTACATCCAAGTACAAACTGTGCGATAATAGGCACAAAGGCCACCCCCGAGCACCTTAACCTTGACAAACAGAATAATTCTGGAAGCAAACCCTAGAACCAATAGCCAACCAAGGTAGTGTTAGAATGAAAGAGATGTGCTCGTTTTTCCATAGACAATATAGCAATATTGTCACCCAACCATAGGCACATAGGCCACCCCCGAGCACCTTAACCTTGACAGACAGAATAATTCCAGTAGCAAACCAATAGCCAACCAAGGCTAGCGCACCTTTCTCCAAGGGTAGCGCACCAAGCAAGAATAACCAAAAACCAAGCAGAAAGTCCAAACCATAACCAAGAGACCAAGTCCAACCAAAAGCCAAAATCCCAGTTGCAGTGGTTGCAGTTGCACTCCCTCTCCAAACTTGCGCACCACTAGCCTTATGTAGTTGTGAGTGAGTGTGTGTCAATTGAGCTCTAGCGCCCTCTATCTCATTTGACTGGGCCGACTTCTCTTTCTGGAGCTAATAACTCAATATTAAATATTCTCTTGAGCCAACTTGTCTTCTAGGGTTATTATACAACATTTTAGGGTTTCTCTTGCTTCCCGGAATATTTTAGTCTTGCCAAGGTTACATGTGGAGGTTAATACCTCCCGCAGCTACCATAATATCAACAGGTAGCATACCTCTCTCCAAAGCTAGCGTACCAAGCAGAAAGTCCAAACCATAACCAGGCAAAAAGTCCAACCATAACCAAAGACCAAGTCACCACTGTAGCAGCTGCAGCTCTCCTCCAGTCATGCGCACCACTTGTCCTTATGTAGTTGTGAGAGTGAGTGTGACAAATGAGCTCTAGCGCCCTCTTATTTATAGTCCTCCAAGTGACCTAATTGGGCCGACTTCTACTTCTGGAGGATAATAATTTAATATAAATTATTATCTTGAGTCGACTTGTCTTCTAAGGTTATTTCCTAATCTTCTAGGGTTTCTCTTGCTTCCCAGAATATTCTAGACTCGTCAAAGGTTACACGTAGACGTTAATAATTCCCGTAGCTACCGTAATATCAACAGTTGGCTCCCCAACAGGGCCCAGTTTTATCGCTTGGAATAGATTTTGCATTCGTACTTGTGGTCCAAGTACAATGGGGTTTGGGGTCTTCCCATGATACCTTGGGATGTCTACATCGTGCCCAAGAATGAGGGAGGCCTTGGTCTAATTGATGTTGTGAATCAAGGAAACATCTCGGTGGCCAAGTGGATGGTTAGATGTTTAAAGGTAACATCAAAGGTCCAGCATTCTTTCAGCCCAGCATATCAATAAAATCAAAGGTCCATTTGGCTTATGCGACATCATATATGCTCCTCATCATTTCCAGATTGCAAGGTTCTTCACCTTCAGGGGTATTTGGACAACTTGGAGGCGGGTGGCAAGTTTGGTTTGTTGGCAAATGTTAAGGAGCAAAGCTGGGTGGGACTTGGCCATAATACCAATCTGGAGTTGGAAGCTGGAAGGCACCTGTGTCTCCAACCTCCCACACTTTCAGGCAAGGAGATTAAGTAGGAAGAAGATTTTCTTTTGGAGGGATTTGTGGGATGCTAGTTCTTGTTCAGGGAAAGATTGGCGTTCAGTGGTTTGTGAGTTTGCATTATCTTCTACAGATTGGCCCACTTTTTTGGAGATAATTGGGCTCATCCCGTAGGAAGATCTTTACAAGATGAATATTGATATGGCAGGTCCTTTTCGGCAGGATTGGGAATGCAGTTTCGGACGACCTTTGACTTAGTATGATTCTCGTAGACTTTACTCCATTTTGCATCAGAGGCATGTATTAGGTCCATTTCTTAAGGCGTTTCTTAATTCTCGATGGGTTTCAACAAATGCCGAGAGCCATTGGATTTGCAGGTTGCAGGGTGTTTGGTCGATGGGGGTTGCCTATAAACTCCGGGCGTTTGCTTGGTTGATGATATATCAGGGTCTCCCCTCCAAAGCTCGTTTGGCCAAAAGTGGCCTTTATGATGGTCTCTGCCTCTCTTGTCCAAAGGCAGAAACAGTGAAGCACATTTTATGGGACTGCCCTTTTGCGAGGTCTTGCTGGGCAAAGGTGCAATCTCAGTTGACAAAGATTCTTCAGGGACATTTTCACTGGAGGGCAGTTTGGTCGGGAGATTTCAGATCTGTGATAGGGATTCTCCGGCTTGTATTTGGCACTGTTTGAGAGTTTCAGCATTGTTTATTCTCTGGAAACTCCGCTGCAAATATGTATTTGAAAATGAGGTCAGTTCTCCGGTTGCTTTTTGTCAGTTATGGAGAGATGAGGTACGTATGCAACTGCTAGCAAAATAATCATTGCTGATTAAGGATGCCAAATTGTTAGACCATGCCTCTTATTCTGATTCTATAGCTGTTTTAGTTGCATTAACAAAGAGGATATAAATTTCATTATACATAACTTTCCATTTTTATTTTTATTTTTGCTGCTGATGTAAATAATTTTCTGTATATATAAGAAGTATTTTTACAAAAAATAATGCTATCGCTCTGTGGTGAGGAATTGGCGTCATAACTAACACTCTGAATGGTCTAACAAGGTTACATAAGGGGCCCATTTCAACTTTGAATATCACCAAGAAAACAGTTGCAGTCTCCTTTGAAGAATTTGCAGGCCTTTTGTTGCAAGAAGAACCAAGTAAATATGAAGTTTGGAGATGAAGGGATTTTTCACAATGCTTTGACTGCAAAATTAAAGTAGCAGGGAAAAATTCATCCAATCAAGCAACAATAAAGTAGTATGAGTCCATTCTTAAAAAGGTTTACTACCATTGCAGAGAATCTGGCTACTTCGAACCAGATTGCAAGAAGAGGATGAGAGATATGGTTCATAAGAACGAGCCTTATGAAAGCAACTTTGTAGAGGATGATCATCATCACCATGAGTTTGTGTTTCAAATATCCCAAGAAGTGAAGAAATCTAGTGTATAGTATATAGACTCCAGGGAAACTAAGCACACAACTCACAGAAATTAGTGGTTTAAGAATCTTATTGAATATAAGTTAACAAAAGATGTAACTTTATGGGATGGGATATCTAGAAAGTATAAGGACAATCCCGCATACCAATCAAACTTGTAGGTGGAAAGGTACAAAGCATAAGGAACGTCTTATACATTGCCAAGATAAGGCAGAATTTGATTTGTTGAATGAGATGGCCAAGCAAAGCATAAAGGTGGAGTTTGACAACAAAGCATCTTATCAAAGACAAGAACAAAGAGGTTGCCATAGGGACTATGAAAAAGGACCTTTATATGTTGAATGCTTCGCTAATCAAGGCTAAGGCATTGGTTGCAATAGGTAAGTCCCAAGATGTGCTTTGACAGAAAAGATATGGTCAAGAGTTATCCATATCTGGATTTACGAAAAAGAAAAACATGGTAATTGGGATGCCACAAATTAGAGAGGAAAACAGGTGCTTGAATTGATATATAGTGACATTTGTAGTCCGATGAAAGCCAAGTGACAACGAGGGTCAATTTACTTCATGACCTTCATCAGCGACTTCTCGAAGAAGATCTGGATTTACTTCCTAAAAAAAAGATCCAAGGCACTTGAAAAGTTGAAGGCATTCAAAGTGGAAGTAGAAAGATCAAGAAGCAAAAAGATAAAGACACAAGGACTAATAAAGGGAGTACGTCTCAAACAATGTTCTAGAAGTCTTGCAATGAACAAGGAATCAGGAGACAACCCACAGTTCCTTGTACACTTCAGCAAAATGTAGTATTGGAAAGTTATATCAGAACCATAATGAATATGGCAAGGAGCATGTTGAAGGACAAAGGGTTTCCAAATAGGTTCTATGCTGAGAGTCGAGACAATACATGCAGTTCTAGGAGTCCAACATAGGCAGTGCAGAATAAGAATACAGGAGAAGCTTGCTCGGCTAGAAAGCCACAGGTCAAGCACCTTGGAATCTTTGGATGCCCTGGTTATACTTATATACCCAAGAAAAAAAGGGAAAAAGTAGATGATAGAGGAAAAAAGTACCAGTTTGTAGGAAGCAGTAATTTTTCTAAGGCATACAAGCTACTTGATCCAAACACCAAAAAGATTACTGTAAGCAGAAGTGTAGTGTTTGATGAGAACTCAATTTTTTATCAAGGTGATCCGTTTGATATCAGAGTTGATCAAGTTGATAAGGAAATCACTGAAAAGACTAAGGAAGCTCGTGTAAAAATTTTGAAAGACAAACACATTGTCCATGAGAAATACAACATATGGAAGAATAAATTAGCATGGACAAGGGAGATATTTGGAAGCTAAAAAAAGATACCAATCTGAAGACCCTAAAAGTCCCAAGGGTCGATTCAAAGGCTTGTCAAGCACCTAGCAAAGCACAGATAAGTGCCAATATGAATATCAACAAGTTATAATGCCCAACCATAAACAATGAGGCCATAACAAATTCAATTCTTGTCCACAAGAGTACTTATCTGTAGACTGTGAAGGTATGAAGTAGAGAACAACTTCTTTATTTGACTTTTTATAAATAATATGCTCGCAGTTTAGATATTTTGTCATACCTTTTGATAGTTGCCTTCTAGCTTGTCTAATTCTTGCTCTCTAGTGTATTGCTGCATTGTTGCAAAGCTAAGGAGATCATTTTTCATTGACCTAAAGGTCATGAGGAGATGATAATCTATCTTATTGTTAGTTAACTTTTCATAGCCCTTGTATTAAAAGATGAAAAATTCTCCCAACTATTCCTCACGCATCTTTTCCATTTCATGCGTTCTTGGTAGTAGAGATGTTGATATGACCAAACCTGTCCAGTGATGCTTTCAAAATAATAAAATCATTGTCCAATTGGTCGGTAAACTATATTTGGGCCTTGGCTTCCTTGGACTATTCTTTAAGGCTATAATCAAGGTCATACAAGATAGTATTGTACAATACACATTTTCATGAAGCAAAAATTATAAAGTGGGTCGTATAATTTATTAAAAAAATATAATGAGTTACAATGATCATACCTCTCGTTAATAAAAAATTGTTCATGCCAATTTGGAGGATAACCATACATGCTATATTGGATATGCTTATGTTATGATTTTACAAACAATGCCTGTATAATATGTAATTTTAAGGGAGGAAATTCTGCCACATACAATTAATGGCAAACTTAGAGAGGGTGTTATGTGTGTGTGCTTTTTTAAATATTTCCGCAAACGCAGACATCAATCCACACAAACATACAACACACGCATGCATAAACACATGCAGATCTGCGTGGTATATACTATATATGCATACATCTACTAATATACATAAAATATCATTCACCAAGTCCCAGACATATACATGATATCTAATGATTTAGTTCAGCATATAGGGCTTGCATATAGGGTAATAAAAGGCAGAACTCCTCCAGCAACCTGTGAGAGGATAATGACAAAGCAGAAAAAACAATTAACCTACCTGATCTTTAACTGCATCCTCTCGCCATTCCCTTTGAAATTTCATTAATAATATAACAAGCAATCTCTGCAACTCAGGAGGAACCTCAGACGGGAACAACTTTTGAATCTCATCTTTGTTAAAGTTCTCATAAACACACCTTCGAATCAGTATACGAAGGCATACCAAAAGCTGCATGAAGCATACATAAGAACAACTGGTCAGAAGAAGATGATAATTCTAATGGATAATTTCTATACTGTAGATGATGATACATTGTCTCCTTAATGGCATGAATTACAGTAACTGGTTAAAAAAAATACGGATATTTCTACAACTCATAAAATAGATGCTGATATGCCTGCAGCTTTGAAGTTTGAACTGCACAGCCTTGAAGTTTGAACTGCAAAAGGTTAAGTGTCACTCTAGTTATATATGAATAAAGTGTATGGTTTTCTCTCTTTTCTTGAAGTATTGTCCATCTACTTCTTTCGCACTTAGGCCGATTTGGTCTCTGAAACTTAGTTTTTTAAATTAATGCACTGCTCAAAACAGTGCAAAGCAGACCTGTTTCTATTATATTACGTTATACGTGCAAACCCTCCTTATTATCATGCTTTCTGATGCCAGTGTTTACCAGTCCTATTAACCACATCAGCCAAGGGGGATTGCCAACATGGTTTTCTATGTATTTGTTATTAGCCAAAAACCAACATGAATTTCGAAGAAAAATTCAAAAATACCCATTTTCTGATAGACCTACAGAGGTAAACGAATGATTGATTCCATCTGTTGGGCTAGCAAATGATTGATTCCATCTGTTGGGCTAGGGTCTGGTGGTAAGTTGGAGTGCTTTCCATGATGATGACCCGGGTTTAAAGCCCGGTGGGCATGCTACTCGCGATAATTCGCTTGACCAAGTCTTTCCAAGGTAGGAGGTCGTGTTAATGAGATAAATACGTGTTCGGTGCTTGTGCAGAGGTGCTGTTAATGAAGGTTCCCATGCTAATGTGGTCTTTGAGAATGAGGTTGTATAAGTCTTCGGTAGTTGTAGTTTCGTAGCCAAGGAGTTGCACCCTCTCCAGTCAAAAAGGCTGGACCAACCCCAATAATAAAGACGATAAATTCCCATATGAGGTTACAATCCACCATTGGAGTTAGACGTTTAGTCTGTCTCTGGGTAAAAGCTGAATTGGCAAATGCCACCGGATGACCAATCAATTCTGAATAACTTGCAAATTACAACAAGAAGGACTTCACCCTACATAAATTTACCAAATAAATGGGTTTAAGAATCACTTTTGACTGAACCAAAAAAGAGATGATGTGAGAGGTAATGTCTTTTCGTAGCTGGCAGAACCAATTTCGGGAGCAGAATTTACATTGAAATACAATGTATGGAGCAGATTGGAGGAGTTTCAGAAAATAAAATATAAATAAAGATAGAGGGACTTACAGGGTCCAGGTCGTTCTCGGTGGGGAGCTGAAGGAGATCTTGAATGTAAGCTTTCTCTGGAGCATCGAGGCCTGTTTTACGAGTTCTCCAGAGGGACTGAAGAATGTGTTCCACTGATTCCTTGGACTTGGCTCTCACCAGCACTGGCAAGTGATCCCACAGTGCATGATCCATACTTCTATTTTGTCTTTCCCCATATATTTATCTATTTTACCAGGATGTGAACGAAGCGATTATGGGTAGATCATCGCAACAGAGACCACGAACCCAGTATGCACTAATGATGCACTTCGAAATTATTCTTGGGTCCCATTTCAAATATTCTCATAAAAGGAGAGGGGCAAACGCGACTTGGAGCTCTGGCTACTCTAACTATTTCATATGCATTAATATAATTAATTAAACATGGGATATAGGTAGTTGGGAGTAAACTCTTACCGTTGTTATTGCTCGACACAACCCAGTTTATTAGTCGACATCTGGTTTTCATATTAAACTCGCCATACAAAAGGTCTGCGATAACATTTTGGCGAAGATTTTGCAATATTGTCTTCAAAAATACTACTAATTTTTATTATGGGGAAAAAAATTTAAAGAATATTTAAAATAGAAATGTTTGATTTTGTATTGACTCTATTTTTATGGCGGGACGTTTTTCCCTTTACTTGTGAGAGTAAACGGAAATATAAAATGTAAAAAATAAATACCACCATGTTGAAGAGATGTTAATGAAAAGGGATCGGGGTTCTTTACGARTAATATAAAATAATAAATAYYATMATGTGAGATCAGCAATATAGGTATATGACAAGAGGTGAAATTGAAATTGAAATTGATATTGATATTGATATTGATATTGAKATTGATGGAGTATCAAATCATTATGTGGAAGMGATCTTAATGTAAAAGGATTATCTATAAGTAATAKAGAGAAAGTTTGAGTATTGTATGTTACTAATTAAGATATAGGTGGGATGTMGGTGGGATGAATGATAGTTAAAAGTTGTCTCGATGTATGGAGGAAAGTTTGTTGAGTTTTTGGTCGACATTGYAGAGTWAATRGTGGGTTTYTAGTTTTTGTACATACCAATCTTCCAAGTCRTGATTATCAMGAGGTCRGGTAAATTATGCACCAATTTGATGGGAACATAGGGATTTCTCGAGCGACTAGTGGAATGATCTTCACTCTCGTATATTGGATCGGCAATGAACCATATGGATTTCARAAAACCCTCTTTGCCTGCTTGCCTACATGGTCACATGGAAAGAACATAGAATTTATGATTGTTGTGCYCGGTTAAGGGTTTTAAATGTTGTTTGTGTTGTGGATGGGCACATCAACCTAGTGGTGACCTTGGCTTTGTTGTTGGAAAAGAAATTGTTGCTACCTMGAGCAGTGTTTTACATTGAACGTGTGTGCTTGGTAGCCATGTGTGATGCTATAGTTATGACGTTGTGAAGGGCTTCATGGAGAGTGAGTACCACGTTGATGGCGACAACCCTAACTATGTGGCACATGGCTGCACCAAGGGAGATAGTGTGGCAACCAAGATTGTGGCCACTTTGTTCTCACCTACTTAAGATGTATTAGCTCATGTGTATTGTAGTTGGATATCTAGTTTTACACGGTTGATGATATCCATATTATGTAAGTGTGATTTAGGCCAATAGGCACTCACGGATTCTACTCGCAATCACATATGCACTCAATGGGTCTGTAACTTTTCCCTTTCCTTATTAAGTGCTACTTACCATACGCTATTGAATATATAGTGCCCATGATAAGGATTACCCAAAATGCAAATTTGAATGACCTCTTCACACCAAGTGCAAACACATAAAAGGTGGTAAATGTTTTGACGACCCTTTTTCTCTACATTGTGTGCAGTTGAGGCAGTGCCAACATGGCTTCCAAATACCGAATAAATGCCAAATATGAAATCAATGCCACAATAACCCTAGTGAAATAAGTATATGGTGAATCAAGATGAGCCATTGCAAGGAAAATGGGCTTTGCATATGCACTTCTCCATGTTCTACTTTTAACAAAGATTTTTAGAGGAGGTGAGCACATAAAGGTTTCAGCGGAGGTTTATTGGAGGTTTTATTTGTAGTGCACCTAAAGGAGTTAGATGTATGGATGTGTATTGATAACACATGCATCGTGTTGTATAAATGCACTGCCAATCATAATCCAAAAGGTTGCCCCACACTTAAATTTTGTTAAACTCGTTATTAAAAAAAATGCTCCATGATGGGCCCTATACCTATGATCACTTGGAGCACCAATATAAATATGCATCAGTGTCACTGGATACAAGGCATGCTACAATAGAGTTGAATAAAAATGTTACCAAACTACACTTGAATTCTGTAAAACATGTTATTTAAAAAAAAATGGTTCGCGATGTATACTAAACATATTACCATACCAATTTGTATGTGCTCAAAGTGCACCATTGTAAGGTTAAATAAAAAAATCACCAAATCGTGCTCCAATTTTGTAAACAAGTCTATTAAAAAAATGCTTTGCAATGTACAAGGTGCACCAAAGTAGGGTTAAATAAATAGAACTACCAAACCATGCCTAAATTTCATAAAATGAGGCATTTAAAAAAAAAAAGCTTCGATGTGTACCAAAAACCTATAACCACGTTGATGTGTTGGGATACTAGTGATACTATTCTAGAGTTTTTTTTTTAATTACCAAATTGATTTCTCATTTTTACCATCCACAATGCTTCCAACACCTTCAAGCACTAATGTTATTTTCCCTCTACAAGCACCATGTTGTGCCTAGCTTTTGGATTCTTGGATTTCATTAGTAAGCTTCATCCATGATGGATTTCATTTCATCTCCAGATTTTCCAAAATCTCCCAAATTTAATTTATGATTTTTGCAAAGGAGATGAGGCCATGTAATTTCTTTGCTACAGCTTACTTTATATGATCATAATTTTACTTTTTCATTTTAGTAGGTAAGTTCCCTTTTTTACAACAATCATAATGCAAAGGTGACGGAATACCAAAAAGCATGCACCATCTTCCACCCAAACAATTCAAACAAAAATAAACATGAAAATTGAGTTGCTTCAATCACCACTAGCAAACAAAATTTTGGTTACTTCTTTTTTATTTTTTATTTAAGCTATTAAAGACCCATACTCTTTTTATTTTAAAAAACTTGATTCGTTGATGACTTGTATAACTATAACTTGAAGCTTGCAATTTGTGTCGCATGGTTGATTGTTATGCGACCACTCTTTTTTGTAGGATGTTTCTAATTCTCGTTACTAATACAAAATGATTGCCACCCCTAGAATGTTATGGGAACGATCGTAATTTACTATACTTTGTTTTATATATATATATTAAAAGGGAAGGAGACGAAGGAGTTGATATGTGAAAATCAAATTACAGAGAGGTGTAACGTAGTTGCTAGGGACTCCATTGCTTGTTGAGAACGTCGAGAGGGCAAATAGTCAAAGCATTTGCAATAACTCTAGGAGTTAAGTTGGGTACTTGCCTTTGTAACTCTTCTTACCCGGTTTCGAAGTAATCTCCTATAAGTCTTAGTAATAGTTAAAGTACTATGGCCTCGACACAAGTTTATGATGACGCAATTATTTGTGAAGATGCTTAAAATAATGTTGTAGTTGATATTGTAGAATTTTCCCCCTCTCCTAACTGGCGTATGTCTAAAGTCCCTATGTCAAAAATGTATGAAACAAAGTTTTTTTTTTTTTTTAAAGCCCTCCAAAGAATCTAGTACACGTTTGTAGTTATTCTTGTGTCTTTACAAAAACATGCATACCGAGTGCCTTTGCTTAAACCTGAAGAAATATCATTTGGCCTTAAAAAGGGATATCAATATGTACATATTGGCCTTATCCAATTTTCCATCAATCCTTTAGTTAGACCAAGCTTACCCGTTGCAAGCCTTTGTTGCATTATGGACTCACGACACTTGAATTTCAAGGATGTTATGATTGTGGGTTTTGAAGCTCCTCTCCATAATGGACTTGCATGAACTTATGTATTTTTGAAACTCCATCTTAGTTTAACTGATCCACATATTAATACATGTCTACAAGCATGTATCCAGCTCAATGGATTCAAAATGGCTAGTCAATGACACATCAGACAACTTCAAACTTGCATAGGTCTTCGATACGTTACAACAACCATGCCACTCTTGATTAAATCTATTGCCTCTGGAATAGACGAAACCTTGGTGCTAGGAGAAGGAAATGTCCACCCTATTATCCTAGCTTTTGCACCTATCTCCTTACCTCCTAAATGGAACCAAGATTATAAAAGCCTCGCCACTAAAGACAATCCCATGGAACCAAGAAGGTTATCAATAGGAACCTCTACTTCTGGACAAGAGGTTATCAGATTGTCTAGAAGTACATCATCTGGAACTTCTACTTCTAGATCAGTTAGCAGATCTGCTACTATGAAGATTCCAACAGAAAAATGCAAACATCAAGGTAGTCAGATTAATTGCATACAATGTAACAAAAAATCCTTGATGTTAGGAGACAACAACAAAAGCATCATCAAAATCATCATACGTGTGATCGTGTACATATAACTAGTTTTGAATCTACTATCAAACCAATCTCAGATTATAAAGATCGTATAGAATCTAATGAAGTAGACTTGCACATGATCATATTGTTGATGGATAGGGACTAGAGAGTTCCTAACACCAACATTTCGAACCTCTTGGTCGATTAAACCAAGAAGAGGCGGGAATGGTCACCCTATTTTATAGCCTAAAATTAAACACATTAGACTCTATGACTAAGAATCTAAACATGAATCTTTATTTATGATTTTGCAATATTTGATTTTTATTATATTTTGCAACTTATAACATTTTGTATTTGTTTTTGTAAGTGA